>JAQFZC010007708.1:0-10906 GCA_034695205.1 Dicyrtoma fusca | reverse complement strand
TCAGTGACCATTGGGTCCTTCTATTATGCGGACAGAGGCCTTCCACTCACTCTTTTGGGGATAATCTTTGCTAATACTGCAAATCTTATTGTGACCTTTAATGCCGACTAAATCCAACACTAACTTTGCTGAATTCAAAAAAACGTTAATCGGTTGAAATGCATCTTTATTTATATTTAGTATGCAACTACGGAGAATTTGGCTTTATAAAGAGTAAAAGCAACAAACATTATTGGCAGTATATACAAACAAATTAGGGGGCTTCACATAAATGACGATAAAACCAAGGAAGTGATTTGATGCCACCAGTGCAAATCGTCCATATGAGCTAATGTTAAAAAATAGAGAGGGGTACTTCTAAATATCTGCCTGCATTTATAAATAATCCAGTAAGAATCAGCTGTAATTCCCAGCTCATTGTAAGGATAACATCTGTTTATGTGAAACTTAATTATGTCCATGTTAACTGGAGGAAAGAAACTGCCTATAAACTGTGTGCTCCATATTTCACTCTCCAAACCTGTCACCATGCCTGATTCCATCACTAGACACAGACATGAAGGGAAAACACATTTCTCCATAAAATTCAGGAACAACCATACAAAGTTAAACATAACAGGCATGACAGATGCGGTGGCTCGCTTTAAGTCTTTCTGACGCAGGCTAAAATGTCTGAAACTATAAGCTTAGTCTACAATTACTACATGAGAATTTTACTCTTTCTGTGTACGTACTGCTGACAGGCTGTGTCCGACACAGAGTATCCGTAAAAGTGGTGGAAAGCAGTCGAATTTAGTTTTCTTCAAGTAATTTGCTTAGACAATCAAGTTTTTTGTAAGTTCAAAGTCGTTGAAGTAATACATTGACACAGAAGGTTAATCATCAGACTATACACCTGTTATCGTGGAGGACGCATTGCGGCGTAAGTCCAGTGTCCCACTCATGTCATTTTGACGAAAATCTCTAAACAAAAGCACTTTCTACGTTGTGTAAATCACTTTTTTGACAGTAATAAACCTCTATTAACACTGTTCAAAAATTAAAAAAACTGCTAGTTACACCCTACAAAATGGTAAAACTGCTACTTACACCTTTCAAAAATATTAAAACTGTTATTTACACTTTTCAGAAATGGTAAAACTGCTACTTACACCTTTCAAAAATAGTACAAAGAACTGCAATTTACACTTTCAAAAAATAGCAAAACTGCTACTTATACCTGTCTAAAGTAGTAAAACTCCTACTTGCACCTTTCAAAAATAGTAAAAACTGCTAGTTGCACCCTACAAAAATGGCAAAATTGCTACTTACACTTTTCAAAAATAGTAAAACTGTTATTTATACTTTTCAAAAATGTGTAAAACTCCTACTTACACCTTTCAAAAATTGTACAAAACTGCGATTTACACTTCCAACAAATAGCAAAACTGCTACTTACACCTTTCAAAAATAGTACAAACTGCTATTTATATCTTCCAAAAGTAGTAAAAACTGCTATTTTCAATTTCACAAAATAGCAAAACTGCTACTTACGCCTTTCTAAAATAGTAAAACTGCTATTTACACCTTTCCAAAATAGTAAAACTGCTATTTACACCTTTCTAAAATAGTAAAACTGCTATTTACACCTTTCCAAAATAGTAAAACTGCTATTTACACCTTTCCAAAATAGTAAAACTGCTATTTACACCTTTGAAAAATAGCACTTTACAGATTGCGTCAGAATGCTTCTGAATGGGAACTGGACTTACGCCAAGCTATTCCTTCATTTTTAAAATTTTTATTAGTACCTCCTACAAACTCCCAGTCCTCAAAGTGGCTATTATAATTTTGGGAATAAACTAGTAAACAAATTGTACTTTTGGTTCGTTCATATTGCTGTGAAGGTGGATAGTGTAAGGGGGTAGGATGTCTCTGGAGCAGGTCAAAGTAGTGGTCACTCCTCCCCGCAGCCACGCCTACACGAGTGAGCTTAGGACGACCTTGGGAAATCCGGAAAACCCCGACAACTTCGAGTCTGTGCCGGTGGGTGGGTCTGAAATCGTTGCGAGTATCGAAAGTAATACTGACGAGAAAAAGGATGAATGCCGTTCCTGTGTCTGGTGGCTCATCAGCATCCTTCTGATGATTCTCCTCAGGCTTTTCGTTGCAAGACTTCGAGAATCATATAACAATTAAAGTTTCCCAACCTCTATTGCTAAATGTGGTAAATGCATAACATGTATATATTTAAAATAAGAAATAAAGGACAGAAAGCTGAAAATTGTAACCAAATTGACTCTAATTCTAATTTATCTACATAGTTCTGTCTCCCTGTATGTTAAGATGAGCTCTCAGTGTATCGTATTTCTGGCATTCTTTTAGAATATGGAAGGTATCTTCTACTGCATCCTGGCAACAGTCACACTTAACCGTCATTTTTCGGTTCCAATAGCGGTTCATTCCATTTTGTTGAATATTTTTTCCCCTGACTTGAATGATTGGTAGCCCAAATCTGAGTTGTTGTAGTACTTTGATTTGATCCCAGGTCAATTCCAAGATTATTTCATTACATTTTAAATGCTCATTGAACTAATTTTGTACTTAAATTAATTAAGTTGTTACTTGTATTTCGAAAATATTTTTTGTAAGATTTGATCATTTACAATTTAGGCAGTCTCACGATGGTTCCCCAGTCTGTGAACACTTACAGTAGCTTAATGAGCAAATGGAAGACCTACTTTTTCAAAATTCATTTTTCAAAATCAATGTTTTGCAACTCCTTTTTAAAACTCGTATTTTATAAACCCACTTTTACAACATCTATCTATTACGTAAGCCAAATTTTATATAAATTCCTTTTTCAAATCCCAGTTTTTAAAGCTCAAGTTTTTATAAACCACTTTTGGAAAGTCACTGTTTTAGAACACCTTTTTAAATCCATTTCTTGGAAATGGGTTGTAGACAAGTAGGTTTTTTAATTTATTTATTAATTTATTCATGTTAAAATATTATTGTTAAATAATAATATAAATTATAATATAATTTATTCTAAGTCAAATTCAAATCACAATTCGTTTTCTAAAATGAGGGGTAATTATTTACATGGAACCCTTATTCCAAAGATCCATTAATAGTGTAAGCACTCACAATACTATGTTAAAGTTTATATCTGCCAAATCGGACAAAGCACTAATGTAGAGATAAAAATGTTACTCTTGATTTTAAGTATTCCTCATCAAATGGTCTCTCCCAAACCGTATTAAACACTTTATCTTAATATTAACGGTTCGATGAATGTCTATCAAACTATATGTAAATCGTCAGCATGGCATAAGATTGTTTGCCATGCTGATGTTAGATATGTACACTATGCACGGGATGCAATCTCCGACGATGGCATATGTTTGATTTAAATTGCCCAGACGTTAAAATACATTCGACTTTTTGTTTCTCTGTTTTACAAATATTTGTACAGGTTGTGTCCGACACAGAATATCAGTAAAAGTGTTAGAAAGCAGGTAGATTTTCCGTTCAAGTTCAAAGTGTTTGAATTATTACATTGACAAAGAAGGCTATTAATTATTAGACGTACAGTATTTGACCGAATAATTCCCGGGGCTCAAATAGTTTAATAAATTGGTTTAAGCTTATTTTTTTGAGTAGTTTCCGGGGCTCAAGTACATTTCGGGTCAATAATCATTAATTGCACTCCCAAAGGGCAGAATATTTTACATTTTGTAATAAACACTAAGGCTTGAATAGTTTCCGGAACTTAAATAATTTCCGGGGCCAGGGTTTGCATTTTTAATTAGTTTCAGGAGAAACTATCCGGTCAAATACGGTACCTATCATCGTACAGTGGTCGAATCGTTAATTTATTTTGTCTAAAAATAAATGAGTACCTAGATGTTGGATGTGGATGAATGCAAAATATACTTTAACCTTTCATCAATTGTCTCTTAATGATTTTTACTTTTTGCCAATATAATTTACAAATAATTAAAACGCTAAAGTTCAATTTGAGAAATCCATTAAAAAAGAAGTTTTTTATTCTTTTGTCACATTGCGACGGATTCTCTTAATAAATGGTTTCACTTTATCTACAGATTTGCCGCATCTACCGGTTTGCCCCAAAACCTATTTGCAACATATTACGGTTTTGCCTCATTTTGCATTACAGTGGCAAGTAGAAGAATCATTCTACTTTGTCTTGGAATTTATTTTTCTTGCCTATACAGTCCAGTTGCAAACTTACGATTAACTAAATATTATTTGACAGTACGTATTTTGTATCCGGACTAAACAAATAGGGTTACACAACAAATAGTTAAAATCTACTTCGTTATTTTTATTTCCCTACTGGCTATTCTTGATGCGTTTAGAAAATGCAACTCCCTAAAAAAAAGGTTTCAGGAGTAATAAATGGAATTTCAGCGCATTGCACAGTATCTAGATTTAGATGCACTTAGGAAGCATAATTAAAAACACACTTGTTAGAATTACTTGCTCGTCAAAGAAGGAAAAATATAATATAACCCAGCAGCAATCTACACCACCCTGCTTTGGTATGTCATGTGGGTATATACCTAGATATTTTAAAATAAGAAATAAAGCACAAAAAAGCTGAAAATTGTAACCAAATTAGCTCTTATTTATCTACTTATAATTATTTAAGACAACCTTAATTTTTACCAAAAGTGGGATAGAAGTCACATTGTTTTACAAAATACTTTTAGAATTGGATTCCAAATTAATTTAGCAATCAGCCCAATGTCAATAAGAAGGTAAAACAACATTAATCAATGCATTATTGCTAAAGTAGCAAGAACCTTAAATTCCACCTTATTCCGGAACACTCATAACAGTTGGAATTTGTTTTAAATTGTGAGTGTTTTAAGGATATCTATAAAGTATAAAAACAGTGCCTTTTCTACTTTGGAGTTGGAGCAGATTAACAAGGTTTTTGATGTCGACAAATAAGCGCCGTGAAGCTAAAATTATCGAACAAAATAGTCCAATTTTGAAAATATGTTATAAAAGCAAAAAATTTCTGAATGAAAAATTGTTTCTACTCACTCCTATAATTTACCAGAAAAATTAAAAATAGAGTTACACACACATATGATATACCGTTGGAAAGCCCTTGATGAGTGCATTCCAAACACCAAAAGGTCGCCGCAAGTATCTGGGCATCTTCAGGGTCAAAATCGTGATTTTGTAGTTTTAGTATATACACACACGTATTCCTTATGGGATGTCGTCTACATTACAAGTTTGAAGTTATATACATACCTATTTCTATTTTTTCCCGAAATTACCCAAATACTTGGCGCGCACTTGCGCGAATGTATAACAAAGTTATCCGTAGGTCTATGGTTTATAAGAGGCCAGTTAGAAGATAAAAAACAAGGGCGCAGCCCTTGTTTTTCAATATATGAAATGGTTTTTGGCTACACGCGTGTACTATAAACTGTTATGTTTCAATAATTTTATGGATACTAGGGGAGTGGTTGATAAACAAAATGAAAGTGCGATTAATGCACCATTGCAATATTGCTAGCTTTGGCAAACTCATCAAGCAAAGTGCACAAAACCTCAGGCCTCCGTGCCCACTTTTTGCCCAATGAGTCTGCCGAGTGACAAATTCCGCAAGTTGTATTTTAAAACATTATTTGCTCCTAGACTAGTTTTATAACCGACAATATTTTAATAGCTATAGTCGGTCGTGAATTTCGCGAACGAGTTGCAATTATGGCGAGTTATGTTGGCAAGCCATTGGAAAGTTTAAAATATCACTTTATGTCACTAATTTCAAAAGGAAATGGAGACTTCTCAATTTCACGCAACTTTATTTCAATTTCTCTTGACAAACTTTTATGTTTTGGTTGGTTCACTGGACTTTTTCCTGACCCAAGCCTGTCAAAATGTTGCCGTTGCTGTTTTCAACAGAAAACTAAAAATACTTCAAAGGAGGTCTGCCGATGGTGGACCCCAATCGTTTTTTACAGTTTGTTTCACATTACTTTCAGTATTCTGGTACTCATGGATTCCTACGAAACGGTTGTTAAACCCTTATTTAGTCGGAGTGAATTGGCACTTTCTAAAAAAATCCTTGAGACCCTTACAGGCTGTACAAGTTTTGTAGCGGATTTTATTTTACGCATCGGTGCTGTGCTACTATGCAGAACAACTTCAAACCTCGTCTATCGTGAGATAAAAACTCTTGCTGGGGAAATTCAAAAGCAGAAGATGTGTTTTCGATGCAGCCAGTCTTCAATTATAGAACAAAATCAAAGCATTTATGGCGGAAATAGTGCTACATTCGTTCTAGGTGGGATGTTTATAGTCTTACTAGTCGCAGCCTGTGAGATGTACCCAATTACATTGTGGATATTGGAAGAGCACACGGATGAGGATGTCATTTTGCAAGAAACGGTTTATTTTGTCAACCAATCCGTTCAACTCACCGCTCTTTTCTTGGAAAACCTCAATACTGTTACTAGCTTTGGTTTTGCGTTTTCCTTCATAATTTTGTGCGGGCTCTCTATCGTTAGATTGTATGACTCATTTACATCGGAAATAGTCAGAGCCATCAAATATGCGCAGAACGAATCCAGAGTTTGGGGAAATAAAAGAGTGACACAACCACTTTCTTTAAATTTAAATCCAACTGCAATTGTATCAGTATCTTCTGCATTTGATGATATTTTGGGTTCCCGTGAAAACGATATTGAGGGTTTTTTATTGAAATTTGAAAAATTGAAAATTATTTGTGAGCAGTACTCTAAAGTAGCAGGATTCTATAGCTTCGTAATCTCTATTTGGGCCACAATTCATATTGTGGAAAATACTAGTAGCTCCATACTTCAGTTTAACCCCAATGAGATAGCAATCTTGCAAAGCGTATCGTCTGTATTGACCATCCTTATGATTGCGCATTTTGGAGAATTTTTTCAGTTAAAGGAAAGTAAAATATTTTATTCTACTAATACGGGAACATGTCTTCCGTTAGATTTTCAAAATAAAGCACGATGTATTACAAATTGTAATATTTTGTGTTGTTTTTTTAGGTAAAATCAATGAGCGCTGAATTAGAAAATCTAGCACTGAAGAACAGGTGCCTAAATGACCGTGAGAAACAATTAATAAATTGGATTGTCTCTTGGAAATACCAGCTGACAGCTTGGAACTTATTTAGCATCGACCATACTTTGATACCTAAGGTAATTCAATATTCCAAATAAGTCGTTGACTGTTACCAAGGTAGTTCTAGTTATATGTATATATATATATATATTTGTGTTCTTAAATATATAATGTTTGCAGAGGTAATACAATTATGTAAAATTGTTGAAGTATTTGCATTTTATTTTAGGTCATTGGAACTGTCATGACTTACTTCGTCATTCTGCTTCAGTTAAAACTCTCCGAGAATACATCAAAGTGTTAGTAGTTATTATTTACAAGTAGGGATGAATGTAATTGCACAAAAAAAGCTTTTTTTCTAAATTACATTATGTTGACTTTAAGGAAACTATGCTATAGATGCAGGTTTTGTTCTAGGTGCCCGTAGATTAGTGTTTGCCATTTGCTTGATCACTCAATAATAATAATCCAAGTTATCTAGTGCTGAACCAATCGATGATGGCTTGAAAATTGCTAATATACCGTATTTCCTGTATTAATTGCCGGGTCTTCAATAGTTGCCGGGTCTCTATTTATTGCCGGGTGAAAGGGTCACATTTTACAATAGTTGCCGGTTCTAAAATAGTTGCCGGGTCTTAAATAGTTGCCGGGTAATAAAATCAAATAATAGTGTAAGTATTGCGATGCATACAATAATTACTATTCTTGAAAAGCCAATTTTTTCAATTTTTACAATAAATGCCGGGCCTCAAATAATTGCCGGGCCTCAAATAATTGCCGGGTCTAAAATAGTTGCCGGGTTGAAATGCATAGTTTTTTAATAGTTGCCGGCGGCAATTAATACAGGAAATACGGTATTTGAAACTCTAAAAACAAAGCAAGTCGAAACAATTGAAGGACAAGTCTAGTGTTTTGTTCCCAAAGAATGAAAAATTAAGGCAATGGTGGGGAGGAGGTCAGTTGGTCAACCCGTAAAGCAATATCTCCAATAATTTTAAATACAGAAATAATTTTAACCCAAGCTGTTTTTCCTAAATCAAGTAATAGTACAAAGTACAACAATTATAATCAAAAAAGTAGTTTTTAGAATTATTAATGATTTAATACTAAGAAAAATTTCTTTTTTTGCTTCATAAATAAAATTGTACACTATAATAATAATGACTATATGAATTTAGTTACCATACTCTAGTAAGTTGCAGTGTAGTTAAACTGTAAACATTGTAAACAGTATTTCGCCAAAACTCAAAGTCTGTCGCATCCCAGATAGTGTGATCCACGAATTCTCCTTTAACGTCCCCCTCGGGACATGGCGAGTCACACATGCATTCACTGTTCCCTAGGTTACATGCACTTGTGAGTCTTTCAGCTTGCTCGATACTGTCTGTAAGAACTCCTTCTCAATACTCCCACTCGCTATAACTACCAGCCCTTACCAGTTTTCGGCCTTGGTGCTGTCGGCCCATCCCCGCCAATACCGGGGAATTCGCGGGTGGGCTCTCCCGTGACCAGTCTGGTACTTGGCTACTTTGCGGCCTCCGATTGTCTCCCAACTCCTCTGCTCCTTGCATATTGCATAAACTCTGCCGTGGGTTGGGGGGATCTAGCTTCGCATCTTGGCTGAGCCTTGTTCTCTGTTTCTGGGTTTCGACTAGGTCTCAGGTGAGTTGTCTCGACTGATTGATGTCGCTTGCCATCTGTTGCATGTCCCTCTGCCATGTCCTGTCACCTCTGCTCTGGACTCCGCCTCGGATTTCCTCCTCCTGCCACCATAAGGACTGGAGACTGGGACCCTAGACGACTTCGCTCCTGTCCCCGGAGGTTTGCCTGTTGTCCCGGGTTTCCTTGACTTTCTTGCTCGTCTTCCTCCTTGCTTTCACTATCTCCCCCTGATATCTCCCTTGCTTGATGCCCTCGCAATGCTCTCGATCTCTCCATTAGTTCTGCCTCGCCTCGTCGTATGGCCGGATTGTTACCCTACTCTTCCCTGCTCCTCCTGGTATAGTTTTCATCTCCTGAGGATCCTTTCGTAGTGCCATTTCTGAGCCTGCTCTAGCGTTAGTGCGCCTACCTTCTATAGTGAAAGTCGTTGTTCCTGCGATTATGGTGTCATTCGTTGTTCTTCCTCCATTGTACTGCCGCTGGATCCGTCGTTACCAACTCAACCCGGCGTTACACCCCCTGATGCCCCCTCGCTGTACAATTGTCGCTTTATGTTTTACTGTAAGACTAGTTTAGTTCGACTATGTTGCTATCGACTATACCTATCACTAATAACACCCCCTGACTAATCGCCGTATTTGCGTCGGAAGGTGCCCCGTGACCTATGGTCTGGCCTGTGATGTCTATTCCCCAGTTGGATCGGCTTGAAACTCGCCGGTCACCTTTCCGCCCTACCTGGGCCGCGTTCTAGCAGCTTCTTTCGGACCGGTCACTCCCTCGTCCTTGCACTAGTCTCTAGCTATCTCTGTACCCGTTGCCCACCTTGATTGATGAATATAGGAATGCCCTATACTGGTTTGGGTGTGATGGTGCTTGTATGCGTATGCTATTCTTACTTATACTACGTAGTCTGCACTTGTGGTGCTTACTTTAGGAATGATGAAGGGGTTAACTATCAAAAAAAGAAGAAGTTATTCCCCGTGTGACAAATTTTGTACTTACAGTTTTTCCGGGACTGTCACTCTACGACTCCCTAATGGCCGTCGTCTCCTCTTCCGGTGATGATCGTCTTCCACCTAGAGAAGTCCGAGTTACACGGTCGCCAGTGTGAACAGTATTTCGCCAAAACTCAAAGTCTGTCGCATCCCAGATAGTGTGATCCACGACTTCTCCTTTAACGGCCCCCTCGGGACATGGCGAGTCCACACAGTCACTGTTCCCTGGGTTACATGCACTTGTGAGTCTTTCAGCTTGCTCGATACTGTCTGTAAGAACTCCTTCTCAATACAAAGATGAGCCGGAGCTCGATGCAGATGCTTGGAAGTCCCGAACAACCTTCTCCGATGTCGACACAGTTATTCCGAGTTGATGGTACCTCACCAACCCCAATGTTGCCTCACCAGACTTGATGTTACATCGCCTTCCTTTCCTTTGACCTGATGTTACAGCGCCTCCAATGCAACGTCGTCAGACTCAGTGTTACACTATCTCGGGCCCTTCGATCCGCTGCTGCAGCGCCTCCGTTGTTACCCCGTCCGAACTGGTGTTACCTCTTGCTTCTCGTCCGGGTGTTGCAGCGTCGCCGATGTTACCGCGGCAGACCCGAAGTCGCACCACCTACCCATTGTCGCAATGCAAACCCGGTGTTGCACCACCTACCCGATGCTGCACTGACGACCCGGTGCTGCACCACCTACACGATGTTGCACCGCCGACCCACTGCTACAGCCCCGTCGTGGCTTTCTGTCCTAGCCCTTCACCCCTAGAAATACGGCCCGCCGTTTGTGGTTGAGATGTTGGGCTCGCTGACTCCCTGCTATTGTACGTTGTTATAAGTCCAAAAATTAATCTCTGGTGGAAGGCCGGAAAATTTTAATATAAAACTGGACAGTTTATTTTTATTTTATAATTTGGGAAAAATTGTAAGAATGTGTGTGAAGTGAGAGAAGAGAGAGAGAGTAAAATAAATTGGATAACTGGACATTCCAAATCTGTCGTCGGTGGTCAAGCCACCAGACTCCAGACCTAAAATCCCAGTGATGACTGTGGCTGGAAGCTGGGTATTTATATCCAACTTCCACCACAGTCAACCATGAATCGAATCACTTATCTGGAC
>JAQFZC010007707.1:0-10907 GCA_034695205.1 Dicyrtoma fusca | reverse complement strand
GGAGCACCAAAGGAGATTGGGTTTCAATCAACCATTCAGTGACGTGTACCGTACAAACACAGAGCCATACACGATGCCCGTCAACATTTGTCAGTTGTTGATTTCGTAGTTATAGACTACTAAAAGGTCGCTGCGGCGCCACTGTATTTTTCATTAAAAGCGCCCTCCGTGTAGAATATATCAGGCACTATGGGGTTTCCCTCCAGGGTGTACATAGTTTGTATTTGATATGGTTTCACATTGCAAATTGCAATGTGAGTGGTATAAACTGCAGTTATTGTTTTAATTATTACTGTAAGATTTTTGTCAGTATCATCTCAAATTCCTTATTCGATAAAGTTAAAGGTACCTCTGTGTACATTTAACGATTATCCGGTAGTCTTGCACAGTTAAAATGCTAATAACGTCAAAGTCTGTAGTTCATATTTTCATTTGAATCCTGACTACGTGAATACTTACTTATATCGGTATATTTCACAGTTAAATGAAGAACCGATGAAAATTGAAGGATGATATTTGCGTCAGGCAGGAATTAGTGGTAAATGCAAGCACTCCCCTGCCGTAGTTTTGTATATAAATTGTCAACAGTTACGACGATGTGGATTTTTGGACGCGTAATCCAAGAAAATAGGGAATTCGGAAACGAAATGAAACCTATCCTCAGGGGAGCTCATACATACAAATACTATTTCCTAAAAACCGCAATAAGAAATTGAAAATCGTAGTAATATTCTCATGTTTAGGTACTACCTAAACACAGATTCAAAAACTCGGCCGACGGCCATACTGGAGTAGTTGGATAATTTGTATTTTAATCTGCCTTCTCGGCCTACATAGTGAGGTAATGTTTTGTGCTTTTTACAGGGTGTCTTCGTCAGCCAGTTTCACTCCTTACCGACAACTTTCCTGATACCTGTAGTTTACATTTTGGAAACAGTTTAAAAGTATAACTGAATCTGATTTAGTTGTTTTACTGACCAAAAGGTAGCGAAAAGTGTACAGTCAGAACGGTGTGAAGATATTTTTACTTTCCTCACTTTCCTGAAACTCCGACACTTCCCGGTTTCCTTCGTTTTCTGCGTCTAATGGTACTTCATTAGTAGTACATAATTGTAAGGGTTGTACTTATTTGTTGCTGTTCCGTTGAAATTGTATTACAGGTTATATTGCGATCAGCCCCTGGGGCCCAAGGTGTGGACTTGGACGCCACATCACACTTACACGTTTTTTATTATCCCAACTCTGGGTTTCCTTCTTTTAGGTTAAGTTAGGTTTTTGCCCAGCGGGGTCTTGAGGGGGAGGGGCGAAGCCCCCCTCCCCAGCTAGCCTTAGGAAAATATGGCTGAACGTAGTTAGGTCACATTTTCCTTCCACCCGAGGGTGGCCGCCGAAGGCGGCCTCCGAGGGCTGTTTACGGTGTGCAAGACATTTGTGATATGCACAAGTAATTAGAATGTATAACACAAAAATGTTTAAGTAACGTAATGGTTTAGCTAAAACTATCTATTTTGTGGTCACCGAAAAGGTTTGTGCTTAAACATAAACATATAATTTAAGTTTAAGGTGAATTGGGGCACTGAATTATTGATCCAGCACAGTTTTCTGTAGATAATTGTTGAAATTTAGTCGTCAGTTAATGCAACAAAGGTCCAAGTCAGATCAAGGAAAATTTGACGTCGTTACTATGGCGGTCGTTTTAATATTTTAGCTAACATTTCTACTTAATGCGTACACAAATGTTTAACCAATTAGAATTAAATGTTTTAAATGTAATACGTAGCTCCTTATTTGTAAATTACACGCTTGCCAATTTCTTTGATTCCCTGGTACTTGCCTATCTGAACTCTAATTTGACTTTGTAATTGTTAGAGACTTTAAAATCGACTTTAGCGTTAAAGATGTACACGCTCGTAAACTGCTAGGTATTGCCATCAGGTGTGTGAAGATGTGAGGAAATTTCGAAGGGAATTCTGAGTTTGATTGTGTCTTTGCGTCACGTTAGGGGCTGGGTAATATGGCTGTGGTAAAATATGGTTGACATTCCAAGTCGAACAAATATGTTGAAATGTATTTGGTGTATATGCGTTTTCGTTGTGTCCAAATTGTTTTCAGACTACCGTAATTTGAGAATATACGGTCTAGCCGTTTAATAATTTTAATTGGTGTGCCTGAACCATGAAGCCTTTATTTTGGGTGCCTGAAAGTCGAATAGAACAAATGGGAAGCTCCTTTTGGTATTTAATTAATCTGTACATCCAAGTGGAAGAATAATTGTCAGTTAGTAATAAAAAATGTCGTCCATCAAGATATTTTTTTTATTTTAGAATCATATATACCATTGAGAATAGTTCTCGTTTTATCGCATGTAGACGCCGTGATTTGGAGGGTACTTAAGGAAGTAATTGTATTGTTATATTGTTAATAGAGGAGTTTGCCTGCTCCAAGGTCCGCTGCATCCGTGGCAAAATACAAATTTTCATTGTAATTGGAATACAAAAGTAGCTTGTTTTAGGATAGTTGAGTTGTGACGGCGTCAAATGCAGTTTCCTCTGCAGTGATTCAATTCTATTTTGATGGTTTTTGCGTTTAATTTATTAAGACATCAGCTTTAGATTCAAAATAATGTAAATAATTTCGTCTAAAGCTCACCATACCAAAACACGACATATTTTTTAATATTTTTAGGTTCCTTGAAAAATTGTATCGCCTTCAATTTGTTTGGTTTCATTTGATTGCAGTCTTTGCATTCTAAAAATAGCCCATGTATTGTAGTTTCGTTTTTCCAAATTCAAAGTTTTCAGGTTTACATGGTTATTTAGCGTGTTTGAGGCGTTCAGCATTAGAGTGTATGTGCTTTAAATGTTCTTTAAATGTTTTTGAGTAAATAAACACGTCGACTTTATAAAAGAAATGTTAACAGTTTTAATGGTCTTTTTTTCTGTTGATTTCAGGGCATCGGTGGATAGTTGTAAACTAGTTTTTAAGCTTCAAAGGTCTCGTGAGGTAGAGCACACCTGCTGAGAGCATTCAGTGTTGGTTTTAGGATGTGGTGTAGCTTAAAAAATAGGTAGGAGGTGTAGCATTTTTTATTCATTAGGTAGCTATTTAAAATAAAATAATACGTAGGGTGTACCCGTGCTGGAATTTTATAAACCACAGAAGGCAACACACCACGAATTTCAAATAAATACTAAAAAAAGGCGTCAAAAATTAGAGATTGTGCGAACAAAAACAAAAATAAAAAATAAAATTGTAAATGTGACCGAATATATACTAAAAGAAATTAACATAGACGTGTACAAACACAGTACACAAAAATAATATATCACAAAAATCAGCATAAATACATTTTAACACTTAATTTATTTTCCTTATAAATAGTGAGCTCCTCCAAAAAGATTTCTGAAAGAGAGCAACACTTGTCTTTACTAAATGTTAAACAATTACAATGTAATGCGAAAAATCTACAAATTAAATATATAGAAAAACTATACTTATAATAGAAATTATAAATACTGAAACGAATAATAGCAAAAGAGATTTACTTAATTATTTTGCTTTTGATGATGATTTATTTACGGTTTCTAGACAACCAAGAATTAAAAAAATTAAATGTGAAAGATGCTCTGCTTATACGGAAGAAGAACATGCTTCAAAACACATAACCGAAAAATTTATTAAGGTTGAATCATGTTTTGACTGTAGGCTAGAACATTTCAAAATATAAATAATCATTATAAATTCGATATAGAAAATTATATGTTAAACCTAACAGAACCGGGCATTTCTTTGATAAATGAACCATTAAAACAAAAATATTAAGATTAATTTAGCTTTAGAATGTGAATTTAAAAAACCAGATGATAAAGAATTAAGGATGAGACACGCATTCCAATTACCAAATGTAGAATTAATGCAAGGGACACATTTATGTTCGTTTTGTTATAGTCAAAAGGATATATTTATTGCACGATGTGATGAACTAGAAGCAGAAGGGTCCTGCTAGATACTTGATAAAATAATTTTGCTACAAATCAATATAAATAAATTTAACCCTTTAGGAGGTAAACTACCTACCTATTCGTCTGAAACATTCAAACGGTCTATAATATACAGATCGTCGGTGTATTGGAATCAGCTTGCAAATGATTTACGAGACTTTAGTATTCAAGGGAATTTCTCACATAGATTACAGAATTGGCTCATTCAAATGCGTATAAAAAATTTTAGTGGTGGGTAATTGTTAATACTACCTATATGTATATTAATATTCTTGTTTCTACTTAACTATTTACTATATAACTGTGTAATTTCATAAATACTGTTAATAAGTAGATGGTTTGATGATTTTTCTGCCTAATTCTATACTCTTGTTGTCCGTCATTGGAAAACATTAATTTATTTTGATGAACTTACTGGACAACTGAATAAAAATAAATCAAATCAAATCAAATCAAATCACGCATTAAAAGTATGGAATTTTTTTTATATGAAAAATCTAGGTGATTGGCATGAGTTATATAACAAACTAAATGTACTACTTTTAGCAGATGTTTTTGAAATTTTAACGATTTAGCTTAAAATAGTGATTATGGATTAGATCTAGCTTGGTACTATACTACTCCTGGTTTTGCTTGAAATTGCATGCTTAAATACACTGGAGTAAAATTGGAATTAATATTGGATTATTAAATGTATATATTTTTTGAAAATGGTGTTAGAGGAGGCATAAGTCAAAGTAGTAATCGATATTCTAAAGAAGATAATAACACTCAAATGGTATATATAGACGCAAATAATCTGTATGGATGGGCATTATCTCAATTATCACCTAAAAGTGATTTCAAATGGATAAATAAAGTAAAATTATTAAGTTTAAACACTCTTTTAAATACAGCTGATGATACTGGGTACGTTTTAAAAGTTGATTTACTATTTCCAAGAGATTTAGAAGTGCAAAATCATTTTAACGATCTGCCACTTGCACCAAAAAACGCTTTACCACCAGTAGGAAAAGTTAAAAAGTTATTATGCACTTTTAATGATAAACAAAACTATATTATTCGCTACAAACTACTTAAATAATATGAAGATCTGGGAATAAAAATAACAAAAGTTCATAGAGGAATTAAGTTTATTTAATCAAATATTTATTCAAAATATATTGAATTTAATACAAAGCAAAGACAATCTGCTAAAAATGAATTTGAAAAGAATTTTTGGAAAATCATGTTAAATTCTGTGTTTGGAAAATCAATGCAATCAGTTAGAAATCAACAAAATATAAGATTTCATTCAGATGAAGACACTCTCCAACGCGCGATAAATAAAGAAACCTTTAAATTTAGAACAATATTTAGTAAAACTTTAGTAGCAGTACAGACAAAAGTTAATTTCAACAAAGCAATTTTTATTGGACAAGCAGTTTTAGACGTTTCAAAGTTTTTAATGTATGATTTTCATTTTAATGTGTTAAAAGAAGAGTTTAAAGACAAAGCAAAGTTATTGTACATGGACACCGACAGATTTTTCTATGAAGTTCGGTGCAAAGCGGACCACATGTCCTTAGGGAGCGAAGATCCGGCACCCTCAAGCAACTTTTATAGTTTCATGAAACATAACCCTTCTTATTTTGACACATCTGATTATATAAAAGATCACAAACGTTTTTCAGAAGAAAATAAAAAAGTTATAAGAAAATTTAAAAATAAACTTAAACGGAAAGAACTTAAAGAATTTGCAGGAATAAGATCTAAAATGTATAGTTACAGGACACACGATAAAGTAGAGAAAAGGCTGACAGAAATTAAGAAATTTGTACTAAAAAATGAATTTCATTTTGAAGATTTTAAATCTTGTTTATTTGAGAAAAAGGAACAATATCATAAACAGTGCTTAGAAGCACTAAACATGAGATTTACACAAAAGAACTTAATAAGAAATCTTTAATTTGAAAAGAAGATAAAAGACATTTAATTGAATTAGTACTAATACATATGCTCATGAACATGTATTAATATAAAGCATTGTCTTTTTAAAATGTGTGTAAATAAATGGAAAAGAAATTTGGTACAAAGCGGACCACAGAACCTAAAGGAGCAAAGCTCCGGCGTCCTCAAGCTACCGGACCGCAGGCGAACCATGGGTTCTTAAGGAACAGATCTCCGGTCTTAAAGGAGCAAAGCTCCGCAAGCGAATTTATATCACGCGATTTACAAGCGGAGGCACGCCTTCAAGATGCTTATCACAATCCCAAAACGGGATATCGAAGTATTAAAGATTTAGCTCTTAAAATAGTGTTAACTCAGTTAAAGCACAAAAATATCTAGGAACACAAGATGTATACACTAAACACTATCCAAAAGTCAAACAATTTAAACAAAGACGATATTTCTCTAAACGAATTGATAAAATATGGCAATGTGATTTATTGTTTATAAAACCAAAATGAAGTAAAATTAATGATGAAAATCGCTACATAAATTTGATTATAGACACATGTAGTAAATATTTATGGGCCATACCATTAAAAACAAAAACAGCCTCTGAAGTACTCAATAGTTTTAAAACAGTTTTAAATGACAAACGTTCTCCTCAAATGATTCACACAGATAAAGGATCAGAGTATATTGCGAAGACAGTTGAAATGTTTATTAAATCTCTAGATATTCAATGGTATACTACTGAAAATGAGAACAAAGCCATGATTGTAGAACGTGTCGCATGAACTTTGCAACAAACGATGTATAAATATCTTAGTGATAATGATACAACTCGCTGAATTATTGTTTTACCAGATTTAGTCTATAATTATAATTATTCACTTCACTCACCAATAAAAATGACACCAATTGAAGCATCAAAAAAGAAAAACCAAGAAACCGTTTATACAAACCTATATGGTAAAGATTCACGTTTAGGAGAATTATCGCAAATTAGTATTGCAAACCCTAAATTTAAAGAGGGAGATAAGTTTGGAACGCATAAATTTGGAAAAAAGTTCGATAGAAGATACAAACGCACTTTTGCTGATGAAATATTATTAATTAAAGATGTAAACAATACAAATCCTCCTACTTATATGTTGACAGATTACAATGGAAGTGATATCAAAAGCAGCTATTATGAGCAGGAGCTGGTGATTTATAATAAAACAGATAAAATATATGATTATGAATATATCATAGAAACAAAGCAAACAAAAGTTATTAATGTTATTAAGGCTTTAGTGAATTGCAAAGGAGTAATAGTCGGGTGGCGCCCGACGCTCGAGGTGTGCGGATGTGCGGAATTTTTGCTGCTATTTTGATAATAAATTCTGTATCTTTTAGAACCATTTAAGTTCCGTGCAATATATAAATACTTACCCTATATCCCCAGACTGGTAATCATACTTATTTGAGTGCAGTGCAAACTAAATTTACTCATTTAATTGGATTTTGAAACTTAAAATTTCGTTTGTCACTCGGCCCGAAGAAATAAAGTGGAGAAGGCTTTCATAAAATTACCGCGAAGCAAAGAATTTCAAATTAACTAATACATACAATGCAACAATTGCATCCAACTAACAGTTTTATTTGTCTCAGCTAACTCTTCCTCGTCATTTTAAAAAAAAGCAATTCTCAGCAGCATTTAACCGAACCTTTAACCGAACACTCATAATAAACTCCCAAGATTCCGTTCAGGCTCCGTGTCCTCACTGTGACCGCTTGTTTAAGGCCAGAGGACTCAAAAGACATATTTCAAGCGCTCACCCCAAGGCTCACCGACAAGGAATTCTTCAAGATCTGACCCCAACGTCCTCAAAGTGACAAGGTCTGAAAGTGAGACAGAGGTTTTAACCCTGAATTCTGAATTCGATGCTCTATTAACTAAATTTGGTGAATTATTATCCAGAAATGAGCAAAATCACAGTGTCTTTGATTCCCTATGCAACGTCGTCACTCAAATACTGCGGAAACGTGAAACGGAACTTCCAGGTTTGAAAAACCCAACAAAAAAATATTACGAGCTTTGGAAAAGTAATGCGGGTTTCAAAAACACCGATTCAGGATATTCATCTAGTTCAAATCCCCAAAGGGCATCAAATAGGAAACGGAAGGCACGTAAGAATGCACATAAGGAAAATCTGATTCAGCATTTATTTTATAATTAAGCAGTTAGGATGATCATGAACTCTAATGACCAGAAGTGTAACATTGCACTAGAAGTTCTTGAGGAGGAATTTTCCAATCGCTGGAGTATTCATAATAATAAAATAGGTCTATGCTACTCCTCCGTTTCTGAGGAGACACAAAATGAGATTGACACCAAATACTGTCCCATTATTTCCCAAGAAGAAGTAAAACACCAAATCAACCGAATGAATGTGGACACTTTGCCTGGTCCAGGTGGAATACTTCCACATTGGGTTAAGGCAACCCTCAAGAAATCCAAAAGTCTCAATGCCAACATCACGATCTACATGTTGACCCACAATTATGTCCTAGACTTTATCCGAGAAGCGAAGACAGTGTTAATTTACAAGTCAGGAGACATAAACTGCTCAGCAAACTGGCGTCCAAACACAGTTTCATTTGTAAAAAGACGCATCATTGAGTAAGTGATCGACAAAGAACTGAGAAACTACATCAGCGTCAACGGTAATCAGCGTGGATTTACGAATGCCTCAGGTACTTTAATTAACACTACACTTATAAAGGAGTGCTTTAAAAAAGCAAAAAGGAACAGTAATTTTTGGGGACATCACGCAAGCCTTCGATAATGTTGGACATGCTCACATGTTCGCACAGATCAATTCCAAGCCCGCTCTAACGTCTTTGAAAGAAATAACATGCAATATGGCTGCCGGTAATTACACCCGTATAAATACAATGCAAGGAAAAACTGGAATTATCAAATTTAATCGCGGTGTAATGCAAGGCGGGCCCATGTCACCTTTTCTTTTCAATGTGTCTATTGATGCAATGATCCAAGAGCTCAGCGAGAAAGAGGTCACTGAAGCATTCGGATTTCTCGTCATCCACTTCATGACAATGTGACAAACGCCGAGTTTGCTGACGACACGGGCAGAGTAGGCAGTTTGCGACATTCCGCTATTGAACTTTTTCAGCAAAGCTCAGAAGCACTATTAAAAATGGGCCTGCAAATGAATCCCCCCAAAAGTGTCGCCATTAACATTGTTAAAGGAGAACTGGAGAACTTTTATCCGATGTATTGGGACCGAGGAAACTATCAAATACCTTGGTGTTACATTCAATGATTGTATTGTATTTGACGAAGCAAAATGCGCCCACTTATTTAATAACAAAATTGAAAAAATAGGTGCAACCCCTATGCTACGATCCGACCAGAAACTAAAAATTTTAAAAAAGTACCTATGGCCAACTTTAATTTATCCCTTTCAGCACGCCCCTCTCTCAAAACTATCCACTAAATTCCTTGACCCGATCGACTAAATTATTTGCAGCTCAGCTAAGGAAATTCTGACTTTACCAATAGCCACACTAACTAGCATGCTGTACTCTAGCTCCAAAGTTAAAGGATTTGGATTAATTCGTGCCAAATGGGAGGCCGGAATTCAGAATTTTAATTCCTTAGAAACTTTGTTGCTATCACATTATCCACTTTTACATGAGATTAAGGATCTGCAAGGAAAACAAGAAGACAGCTTAGACTTTCTCAATATCCCGACGGAAGTTAGAAGTAAACTACCGGAGATACACAAAACCAAAGCAAAGGAAAGTAAAATCATCAGAGAACACCTTAGACGTCTTGAATACAAAAATTGGTGTAAACTGCCTCAGAAAGGGCAGGGAGTTATTCAATTTCAAGATTGTCCCTCAGCCAATAAATGGCCACACTCAAAAAATGGACTATGACCATCAGAATGGGTAACATCCATTAAAATGACCAGCTACGTACTACCAGTTAAGGCCATTCCTAGACCTGACCTTGGATCCGACCTTTATTGCCGATTTGGCTGTAAAGAGACCGAAACTTTAGGACACGTCCTTGGAAAATGTCAAAGGGGCGAGCTTTTACGCAATAATCGACATCACGCTGTAAGTCGTTTGATCGCTGAAGCAATGGAAAAGCAAGACACTAATCAAGTCTGTACATCAGGAAAACAAATCAATTTATGACCCCTACATCCCATACTTCAAAGAAAAATTTGGCATTATTGACATTCAGGTTATAGGGCTTTAGATAGGTGCAAGAGGGACCATTACTAAATTCTTCATTGATTTCATGAAAGACTAGCATGTACCAGCAACTCTGATCGAAGACGTGGTTACTACTGTGCTGAAGAAGTCAGTGGAAATATGTGTGCACCATTTATATTCGACTGTGCCGGATACCTAATACAATACTATTTATATTCTACTATTACCCTAATTATAACTAAAGTAATTTCTGACCAACAAAATCCTGTAACGTATACTGAGTCCGTTGGGTTATCCTCGTTGGAGGACAGTGTCAACTTTGTTTTGAATGATAAAGTTAGTCTTTCTCTACATAAGCCCATCAGAACAAATAAAAGAGCAAATACGCTTAATGAAAAAAGAAAATGCCAATAAAAAAATATTGAGAGATCAATTTATTGCCGAGAAATCAGGCAATGATGCGTTAACAATAAAACAAGAAAAAAATATGGCCCTTTAACTAAAGCTACACAAAATATAACTGATACAGTAGACAGTAAAGCAAATACCACTTCAAAAGAATTAGCTCTTTTTAAAGCAGATACTAATAACAAATATAAATTATCAAATAAATATCAACAAACAATATATAGTAAATTGAAGGAATATAATGAAGGAATTAAGAAACTGCTAGAAAACTTAGCTTCACTAAACAAAACCGCACAGGAAGAAAGAGAAGAACAATTAGCAATTAAAAATGTA
>JAQFZC010007706.1:0-10908 GCA_034695205.1 Dicyrtoma fusca | reverse complement strand
AACGACAGGGCCAGTGTTTAGTTAAAACATTCTGTTACACTTTGGTTTTTGTGTTTGGGTAATGTCTACAAACTAAGGAAACCATGGATGTATCAACGCAAGGTTGATGGACGTGTGGCACTCATCGAAAGCAGAGAGAGGCGACGAACCTTTCGTCAATACAGTTATACACTGTGCAGTAAGCCTATAGTAGACAGCCGTCTATAAGCACCAAGGCAGTAGACAGAAAGACTGGAAGACAGACACCCAGGCGGACTTATTATCTTTATACGTGTGTATACAAGGAAGGAAAGTTGTTCGCTAAGACATTGGACTAAGAAAGCGCAGGGCGACGAGACAAGGGAGGAAATAGGAAGACGAAAGAGAGGACACGTGTCTCATAAATATTTATCACAGACTGTAGTGCGTGGGCCGTCCTTTCCTTTTATTACCTTCTTTACCCCACCACAATAGCTATTTATTATTGACTCAAACATTCATTCTGATTTCGTGCTTCCCAGTAATTACCCAAGAAAAATCGAGGAAATCTTTTATTTCCCAGAGTTTTTTCCCCTTCTTCTGTCTTAATTCGTAATTCGGAATTTTGCCTTGTCTAGTAGCCTTGCCTTGGTGTAGTAGCTAGTAGCTAGTAGCATAGTAGAACAAAAGACTTGGACAAATTAAAGAAGCTCTCTTTGCGTCATTGTTCTACTGGGAAGGATGAGATGGTAAGAAAAAATGTAATCTCCAATGAATTGATATGACTATGACTTTCACTGTAATATGACTGCTTTATAGGTACTTACTTGGTAGGGTAGAATATCAAATGCTTTTATGGGCTGTTGGGCCTTGCAAGTATTACAGGTATAGAAAGGAGGTTATGCTTTGAAAATGTCTACGTCTGTTAGAAGCGTTAGTATAAAAGGTTTTCCTTTTTTTAAAGAAAAAGTGCAATATTCATATTTGCATCGTTTTGAATCTATAGAATACTAATTTTTTGCCCTTTGAAAAAGTTTAATATTCTGTTTTACAACTTTTCAAATTACTGTTAGTAAGGTTTGACTTTTTTTTAAGAAAGTACAATATTCATGTTTGCACTGTTTAGAATCTATAGAATAATCCGTTGTCTTTTTTGAAAAAGTGTAATACTGTATTTTATAACTTTTCAAATTATTGTTGGTAAGGTTTGTCTTTTTTGACAGTGTTTTCTGGTGTTTTACACCTTTTAGAAAGGCTTATATGATGATTTGGCTTTTTTTGAAAATGTGCTATGTTGTGTTTTAAGCGTTCTAAAAACGTTATTGGAACTAGGAACAGGGAAGTTTTCCAACTTGTTTAAAGGAAGAGGTAACATTATGTTTTTGTAGCTTTTAACAATGTTAAAACCGCGTTTTGACTTTTCTGAAAAATGTAAGTATCATGTTGTGCAACTTTTAAAAATGTTGTAATCAATTTCAGCTCTTTTTTTAACATAGTGTTTTACACTTTTTCAAAATACTACTACAGCGTTTGTCCCCTTTTGAAAAATTCAATTTCATGTTAATTTTGATATCTTTTAGAAATGTAATATTGAAGGGTGTTTTGCCTTTATTGAAAGCCTCGTGCTTTGTGTTTTGCACCTTCTAATAGTATTATTAGCACGTTTGGCTTCTTTTTAAAAAGTGTAGCATAACGTTTCAAGATGCTGCTACCCTATTTTGCCTTTTTTAAAGACGCAAATTCCTGTATAGACCTCTCTAGAAATGGTTCATTTCACCCCAAAGAGGATCACGTAATATTTGGATGGTTCCAAATCTATAAGAAAGTATGATATTTTGTAATACAGATAGATCTGTGAGTGCGATCAGAAGAGAATCGAATCTTATTTAATGATGGTTTTTCCCCTCAACTCATGGCTCATTCTCATTCTTTCGGAAACGTGCGGTAATTTAGAAGTTTTATTGTTCCCATCATTCTTTACTTAAACTAATTGTCTCCCTTCATCGAGTGCAATAATGGAAGACGGAGATAATGGAACCGCTCTGTATTTTCATTTTAGTTCCCAATTAACAATTACTCTAATAGCTGGTATGCACTGCACTGGTGTCTGGCTTTGGAAATGCACACCTGAGGATCGTAAGTTAAGAAGTATAATGGGCTGTACTCGGTTAGTGTTTGTACAGCATGTAAAGGAAAATACAACGTCAAATGTTTTTTAAGTGCTAGGCATGTACATTGTCGTATATGCACGCTTTCAAAAAGGTGCAAAATATCTTACACGTTTTCTAAACTGTTTACTGTCTTAAATTACATGATTTGAAAAGGTGCGAAATTACTATTTTCATGCTTTTGAAAGGGTGCAAAATGTACTATATACACATGTTTGAAAAGGTGCAAAATGCAATACTTACATATTTTCGAAAAGGTGGAAACTGCACTTTTTAGATGCTTTGGAAAAGATACAAAATGTACTATTTACATGTTTTTAAAAGTTTCAAAATGAGCTGTTTACATGTTTTTGAAAATATGCAAAATGTACTATTTACACGTTTTTAAAAGATGCAAAATGTGCTATTTACATGTTTTTGAAAAGGTGCAAAATGCACTATTTACATGTTTTCAAAAATGTGGAAAATGCTTTTTTTAGATGCTTTGGAAAATATGCAAAATGTACTATTTACACGTTTTTAAAAGATGCAAAATGCACTATCTACACGCTTTTGAAACCATGCAAAATGCAGTATTTACACGCTTTCGAAAAGGTGCGAAATGTCGTATTTACATGTTTCAAAAATACGTAAAATTTACTACTTGCATGTTTTAAAAAAGATGTAGAATGTTCTATTTACATGTTTTTGAAAGGTGCAAAATGTACTTTTTACGTTTTTGAAAGGGTGCAAGAACTTGTATTTACTTATGTATTATGTAGGTACCTATGTACCTGTATACATACCACATACAACATGGAATTTAACGCCTTTCCCAGGTCCTGCATGAAACGCAGGTATTTCCTTTACTTTTACCACTTTTCCCTCCTTTTGCTTCAACTAAAGGCTAAACACACAGAAAATTTGCAACGCAAAATTTAAATAGTAGCCCATCGTAGCGTGGGATTCTTATTATTGTTTTCCTTTCTTTGAACTTCAAAAGTAGATTGACTCATTATTTAGCCCGCATGCGAGTGCGTAGGTCTGTCCTTCGTCTCTGTTCCTCAATTTTGAATCCCCCAAACAGATATTTAAATTCCAGCTTAATGCCGTAGGTGCAGTCAGTTCATTCAACGCAAAGGCTCGGTGTACCAAAGCAAAGGCTATAAGGCAGGCTTACTATTAAATTAAGAATTCATCCCATTACATTTTGGTCTAATCACAAATTCGCATCTGCATTCCTGCATCCAAGCACCTGCCTTGTTGCCCAAGTACTCTAGAAATCGATGCATGTAATGACTCACTGAAGCCCTCATTTACTACTAAATTTGTTCGTTCAACCGATTACCCGCCATTTCTGTCATCTTGCCGCATGAGAGCTTTTTGATTTTGGACTTTGTACTCTAGAAATAGAAATTGAATTGAGATCCTATATACAATACAGGTACCGCATGCCGCATTATGATAAAATGGAAATCTTGTGCCTTCAAAGTAGTTGTTGAAACAAACCAAAGAACCAAACCAGCAGGTCGTTTGTAACAAGATTGTAATAGCTAATTCCACTAAGCGTGAAGGGCATTTTGAATATTTTGAATAGACTCTCGAGGTAGGTTGAGGATCCTGTTGTGGAGAGCTCTCAAGGAAATTGGTATGCAATTATAATTTATTGTAAACTAAGGAGCCACAACTATGTTGATGGGGCTAAATGTCCCAGCTCTGGTTTTGTGTAATCATAGAAATAGCATTTTCAAAACGTGCAAAGAACATTAATCATTAAAGGCCCCCTAAATAAACACAACAAAGTCAAAACTCAAAACCTCGAAAAAACAAATACATAAAAATAGTATTCAACTTTTTTAAAAATTGCAACATAAGTATGAACTACACCATTTATAAAAAGGGAAAACCTTACAAAACGTTAAACGTTTTTTTAAGTGCAAAACGGAAGTTGCCCTTTTTTAAATGGTTATTCCGCCAATTATATCGTTTTTAATAGGTGTAAATGAGATTAATTTAATGCTTTTGAAAGAACCAAAACCTCACAGTCAACAGTAGCAATGTCAAAAAGTGTAAAATGTAAAATTACATGTCCAAAAGCGAGCCAAACTTTAATTTAACGTCTTTTAGAAGAAAGGAAAAGGCAAAACTCAAATTTAACAGTTTTAACACCTTCCAAAAATCCACAACAGTTTTTACATTTGTTTAAAAGTTGAGTTGTCAAAAATAATTGTAGCCCCTTCCAAATGTGTTAAAACTTGAATGTACTGTTTAAAAAAGGGCAAAACAGCAAATTAACCTATTCGAAACTGGGAAACCATGGAAAGAATGCTTTACAAAAGTGTTTAATTCCATAAATTAACTTTTTGAAAACGGCTAAAACTAGTAAATAACACTTTTTAAAAACGGTCAAAACTAGTAAATGACACTTTTTCAAAACGGTCAAAACTAGTAAATGACACTTTTCAAAACAGTCAAAACTAGTAAATAACACTTTTCCAAAACAGTCAAAACTAGTAAAT
This sequence comes from Dicyrtoma fusca, assembly GCA_034695205.1. Classification (NCBI taxonomy): domain Eukaryota; kingdom Metazoa; phylum Arthropoda; class Collembola; order Symphypleona; family Dicyrtomidae; genus Dicyrtoma; species Dicyrtoma fusca. The sequence continues at coordinate 6,284 of JAQFZC010007706.1, read as the reverse complement.
AACACTTTTTCAAAACAATCAAAACCAGAAAATAACACTTTTTCAAAACAGTCAAAGCTAGTAAATATCACTTTTTCAAAATGGTAGAAACCAAAAATCACGCTTTTCAAAAGCATTTAAAACTAAATATATTACCGTAAAAATATTCAAAATAAGAAAAATGTTTAAATAATGTTTCAAATGCAAACCGCTGCGCTATTCACAAAATTTAAATGAACTGCGATCTGTAATTCGTTTCCTTGGCATTACATTTACGAGGCCCCTTGCTCGTCACAGATCAAGCCTAAAAGCTTCCAATTACACGATCAAGCCAGTACGGGGCTTGGGCACTGCCCTCGTGCTTTGGCTTCCGTTAACTCCTTAAGTGAAAGGATCTCTGAAAGGATGATAGTAGACCTCTGCAACTCAGCTAGATTTCTAGAATCCTAGAATCTATAGATTCTTGACATCTTCCACCATCTCCTATCAACTATGAGTGCATGTCAAAGTCAATCTGTCTCCACGCGCTCACTCACATCTGCACCTAGAAATTCTAAATTGAGGGGCTCGGAAGATCGCTGTCAATTTTCTGGATATTTTCGACGGCTTCCAAAGCATAATATACTTTCACTCAGATCAAAATCAGATTCAAATTGCAGAAGCCAGAAGCCAGAACCCAGAACTCAGAGAGCCAGAGCCAGAATCCATCGGCAGATCAAAGTTTAAAAAGTTTTGAGGGCCAAGTTCTCTTTTGCAGATCTCAGCAAAACAATTATTTAATTTGGGTGTGAAAGTTGAAGATAAGGGCAGGCAGGCAACCTGTCATGCCCGTCTGAATGAGATTATTTGAGAATTTTGAAGATAGAGATGATTTTTGCTGGTGTCTATAGCAGTGGAAATGACAGTGGATGGATTTATAAGAAGATACGATCTTCCGAGTATTTCAATAGTCGATGGTGTAACACGAGCTGTGAAGATGAGACGCTTTAAACAAATCCAGCTTTACATTTTTTTTTGTATTTGCAATCAGAATCTGTCCTCCGTCAGCTCTTTCCTCCTTTGCATGCACCTTCCATCACAATCACGAGTCCAGAGGAGCACGACGGGAGTCAAGAAGCATTCAAGCATTATTAAGGCAAGTGTGTATGATGAGGTGATGGGTTCGAAATTAAAGAGGGGCATGGAATATATTATCTAGTAGTAGATTGGCCTCATTGCATCGCGCATCGTTTTGGATGCGTTTGGATTTTGGGATTTGGAATTTTTTAAAGGGCAGAATTTATGCTTTGCCACCTTTTGAAATACATAATCTGTAATTACGGTGTTTTGAACTTTTTTAAAATAATTTTAGTATCATGTTTTGACACTTTTCAAAACACTAAAGTAATGTGGTTGTGACATGTTTTGAAAATGTCTGTATCGTGTTTTGCACTTTTTTGAAAGTTGCACATAAAATCCACGATTTGTCATTTTTTAAAAGTTGAAAAATCTCTATTTTGCCCTTTTTGAAAATTTGCATGTGAAATCTGCTTTGCACTTTTCAAAAGTTGTAAACTCTTTGTTTTGCAATTTTTTTAAAGCTGTAAAATCAATCTTTTGCACTTTTTTAAAAGTTGGTAAATCCATGTTTTGCACTTTTTTAAAAGCTATAAAATAATTCTTTTGCACTTTTTTAAAAGTTGTTAAATCCATGTTTTGCACTTTTTTAAAGTTGCCTGTAAAATCCATTTTTTGTTCGTTTGAAAAGTTGTAAAATCCATATTTTGCACTTTTTAAAAAGTTGCTAAATCCATGTTTTGTCCTTTTTACTGAAGTTACTTGTAAAATCCGTGTTTTATACTTTTTAAAAGTTGTAAACTCCCTATTTTGCACTTTTTAAAAGCTGTAAAATCAATCTTTTGCACTTTTTTGAAAGCTGTAAAATCCATGTTTTGTCCTTTATAGAAATCATCATCATATTTCACCACAGTTTGCTTCAGAAGTACCTAGGGAATTTCGTATTGTTCTCTTTTTAAAAGCCCTAAGTTTGAGTTTGGACATTTTTTCTTAAATTCCATTAATTCTCATTCATTCTATTCACTTTTGAAAAATCTCCATTATACATATTAAGCATAATTTCTATCGTTTTTAAAACCCATTTTTCATATTTTCCTTTTTTGAACTAAAGAGCAGAGAAAGGACTTCTGTGTTTTTGTTTTGAAACTCCAAAATTGTTTGACAATACTACACACACAGTGCATTTGTGTATTTAGAACCTTTTAAAAGAATTTTCCAAACCCAGACAGACACTATGCGGTAATACTTGCAAGGCTCCTAATCTTTTAAGAATTGGCCCACATACACATGCATATGCCAGCTTACATCATACAGAATACAGAAAGAGACTGAATCACGACAGACATAAACAACCCACGACACTCCACGTTCTCAGGTCAAACTCTATGAAACACACTCGTTCTTTGTATGTATTTATGGCTTACTTTCTTTTTTTGCTTGAATTGCAAAAAAAAATTCCGGACAACACGGAAATATAAAACAAGGAAATAGCACTCAAACTTTGATTTGTGTATTAGTATCAAAATTCCTTTGGAGCAACTCCATCAGAGCGAAGTACACAGTGACACACTGTCCTCTCGTCCCTGAGTCTCTTTCCCTCATTTTTTTGCGTGTGCGGCCAAAAGAACGTCATTTGGGAAACGGAAAAAGCTTTCGAAAAATTTGAAAGCATGTAAAATATACAAAAAACGTCAAACCTCTGAATCTTTCCCATTTTTTTCGTTTCCGTCCGCACAAACTCACACACACACAAATAAAAAATAAAAATAAAATCTTCATCTTCTATTTATTCGCTCCTTCTTTCTTTCCGTCTCGTTCTTTCGTTATTTTACCGCTAAAAAGACGAAATAAATAAAAATACGCAGCAGATGCTTATGCCTTGCTATGTAGCACTTGAAGCTCTCTCAACTTGAATGTGAACGAAATATTATATCTCATCTCATTTAAATCTTTTCTATGGACAGCCCAGCATCATATCGTAATGTACTTTCATCTCAAAATTTTGATGTTGAAGCACATTTCCGTTTGTTTCCTCATCCACGATCCACTTTGATAGTAAAAATGAGAAAAATGTAAAAAATAAAATAAAATATAGGAAAAGATAGAAAATTCAAAGGTACTTGGACCCGTCCAGTGAGCACAGTGGGAAGAATGGGTTTCGGTTTGAGACGTTTAGAATTAGAATGGAAAATCCTTTGATTGTTGGAGTTGAAAGGAGGACCGTGTGTCATCGGAGGACACAGTTGGATTCTGGAGGAGAGAGTCAAGAGTGTGTGTGTGTGTGCTTGTGCTTTTGGAGGTCTTCACTCTTGTTTTCCCTGGCGTTCTAGGCCGCTATCTTTTAGGCCGAAGAGCACAGCAGTATTGCAGTTCAGTGGTAGCGCCAGCTTTTGGAATAAGAAGCAAAGGGACGGATCTGACTCTGATTCTTAATGTTTTTTAAATGTTTTTGTTAAGGTAGGAAAAGTGATTTAAAGAGTGCTCTTGAAAGGCTTAGGAATGCACTGAGTGAAAGTGCTTACACTTGAAAAGGTGCAAAATTTTCTAATTACAAGCTTTTGAAAAGATGTAAAATGCACTATTTACATGTTTTTGAAAAGGCGGAAAATGTACTATTTACGTGTTTTTGAAAAAGTGCAAAATGTACTTTTACATGTTTTTGAAAATGTGCAAAATGTACTATGTACATGTTTTCAAAAAGTTTCAAAATCCACTATTTAATGGTTTTGAAAAGGTGCAAAATCTACTATTTAAAGATTTTCAAAAGGGTGCAAATTGTCATATTTACATGTTTTTGAAAAGATGCAAAATGTAGTATTTGCACATTTTTCCGAAAAGTCCAGATGGTCACTTTCCATTTCAATTTTCCATTTCAATAAAATGAATCTTTTGTTGCATCAATTATCGAAGGAAATGGGTATCTTCGCTCCTCAAACCCCGATCGGGCGGATCACTTGTTCAAAACTAGAGTGCATGTAGTAGACTCCCACCAGACAGAGAGAGACAGAGAAAAAAGAGAGAGAGAGAGAGAGACGAGCACCTTGTCCTTGTTCTGTTAAAGTTGAGGAATTGAAAGCATCTCTTGGAATCGTAGAATGAACTGTGTGTGTGATGCGAGTGAGTGAATTCCTTTGAGACGTATTACAGGATCTTCGCGATCTTCCCTTCTGTGCTCCCTCACACTCACAGCTCCACTTGGTAAAAATAAAGTTTATCAAATACAAATAGAGAGACGAGCCATTGCAAAGGTTATTGCTAAACTAACATCGCATCCTTTATGCCTGCATGGCTATATAGCGCTATATAGCTATAGGCACCTTCAGTATAGGCATCGGCGGCTATACCCACATTCTTTTTGTTGGATATATTTTGGCGAAGCAAAGGAGTGAGGGATGGAAACAACAAGTGAAGGAAATCAACGGGCGGCCTCATCATCATTTCCGTCTGTTCTACTTGTTGTTCCATTGCATTGGAATCCATACCACATAAGAGAAACCCAAGCGTGTGCTAGGGACTTTTCATAAATTACGTCTTTAGCCTTTTCAAAACGGCAATATCAAGTTTGACAGGTTTTTAAAATGCTAAATTAATAGTTTTCGAGTCTTTGAAAATGTGAGATAACCTTGTTTTTGACTTTTTGAAAAGGTTGATTTGTAGTTTTGGGTTTTTTAAAATTGTAAATTACTGGTTTTGACACTTTTTGAAAATGCTGATTTCCAGTTTTTGCTATTTCGAAAATGGTAATTACTGGGTTTGCCACTTTTTGAAAAGGTTGATTTCAAGTTTAGGCTTTTTTAAACATGTAAATCACTGGTTTTGACGCTTTTTGAAAATGTTAATTACTGGTTTTGACACTCTTTGAAAACGTAAATTGCAAACGTTATGACTTTTTTGAAAACTTAATTTGTAGTATAGGCACTATTTCTAAAACATTGTTTTCATGGATTACCGGTTTCGACTAGGTTAAAAAATCTGCAACATTTTGAAACTTAAAATGTAATTTTGTGTACAGTTTTTCTGTTCTCTTCGGATTGATAGATAGTTTAAAAATTCAAAAAACCCCTCCATTTTTCTAAAGTTAGGTAAATTATGAACGCTCCCTCATGTGTGTAAAAAGTGTGTCTGATAGGATTTCAGATCGTTTCCTGTGTGTTCTCACTATTCAGTTATTTGGTGGAATTTTCCTGTTACGATTACACGGTTACGATTACGACACGATGCCATGCATAGGAATGACCTTTTAGAAATGTGTAAATACCGTGTTTAACACTCTTTTAAAATGCTAAAATCTTTATTTAAGTGGGTCTTTTGACAAATTATAATTGGCTGTTATTCTTATAGGCACTTTTTCTGCCAGGTCTTTCTACTTGTAACAAGAAAGGTTGTAAGTTGTAATGGTTTGGTTTTGAATCGAATGCGAATTGAAATACGGGCATTGCGTCATAGTATATGACGCAATTATCTGTTACGCTTGTTATCTGTGCATAAAAGAAGATGCTTTTTGTGCCAGTGCAAAAATTGCCTGTGCTTAGGAAATCGAAAGAAGATGATGTTATCTATCGTATAAAAAATTCCCTACTTCTACTTTTGTAACTAGTGCTTATGTAATATTTAGAAGGCAATAATAATAACATGAGCCAATGTTAAAGCCCGTCGTGAATGAACAAAATGAATTTTTTATTTTTAATATCTTTGGCTCTCGTTATTGTTATTGCTCCTTGTTGTACAGAACACAGTTTATACGCAATTCATGGACGCAAGAGCGGCAGCTTAAAAATGTTAGAAGAACGGCCCCGGCTTCCAGCTTCCAGCCATTCTTTGGGATTTTTTACAGATTTTTATTTTTATTTTGGAGGGCAGTTCAGTTATGACTGTGTTATGACTGAGAAGTGTGCAAAATAACGATTTTGCCTTTTGAAAACTTAATACTGTAATGTTTTACACTTCCTAAAGATGCATTTCCCACGTTTTAACTGTTTTTAAAATGTAAATATATTATATTTTGGGAAGTTAAATCCCTTGTTTTGCACCTTTTAGAACCACCATTCCCACGTTTTTTAACGAATGTTTTACGAAAAAGTCCAAATATGCAGTTTTGCTTTTTTAAAAACGTCCATTTGTTCAGTTATGCTTTTTTCAAAAACGTCCATTTGTTCAGTTATGCTTTTTTCAAAAACGTCCATTTATTCCGTTATGCGTTTTTCAAAAACGTCCATATCACATTTTTGTAAGTTTTGAAAAAGCAATTA
>JAQFZC010007705.1:0-10909 GCA_034695205.1 Dicyrtoma fusca | reverse complement strand
GATTGAAGTAAGGTCTGAGGCTGGAAGTTTCCATTCCAGTCTGCAGTCCTAACCGCTCACCCAAGCACGCCTGCTTATAAAGTTGTAATTAGCACTGTGCTTAATGTTGTGGTATGCGCTTGCTACTTCACACTGAATCACTTTTTAATCTTCTGAGGAGTGCGGTTTTGAAAAAAAAAGTGGTAAAATATTAAATTCCGGGACTTATTATGTCACGGGGTGCATATACTGTACAGTGTACTTCTAAGCAAAAAACGGCCGTAGCAAAAAAAATGAGCTGAAAAACATAATCCAGGTTATAATTTATAATGCGGAATAACTAGCAGCTAGTTAATTTATTTGTCACATAGCAAGCACCTTCTTCTACAACTTCGAAATATTGTGGTAATAGAAACGTGATAATATGTAGATAGAGGTTTTACTTAATTTTTATACTTTTCTGAGCTTTTTGCTAGCTTTAAAAATGACTTTTTTTTGAACTATTGGTATTTGAAATTGGATAAACTATGACTAAACAGAAAATGAGCAACCAAAATAAAGCAGGTAGAGAACGCCTTAAACTAACAGCTCAATAGTCAACAGTACATGCGTACACGAAATGCCAGCCCTTTATCTAAAATGGCGCTCCCAAAACAAAAAGAATTAGTTTTCTATTTCAAACGCTTATTATTCATTGCTACTTGAAAAATCATATGGTGGGGGGGGAGTCCTTGCCTCTTTGTTTTATAGTTTGGAATTATTTATACCTGAATTTAAAATTAGTGAAAGAAAGAGTACTAAATTCATTATTTCTGCAATTACATTAAATTTGCTCAAAACGGGACATTTCGCGTCCCGGGCTAACATAGCCCGGGACACGGGACACAGACCTTGAATCCGAGACAGTTTGAGTAAATCCGGGACGTCTGGTAAGCCTAACAATGAATTTATATTTTTCATATTTTGTAGCCATCCCTACCTCCTTATGAGACACTATATACATTAGGGCAGTGCCAAAAACAGCAAATTATTAAAACCTGTTTTTTTTATAAGCGGTAACTGTCGATTTTTGACTGCCAGTAGCCAATTTTTAACAGACAATTAAAAGCTTAATTATTTTGCCAAAGAGCATAATCGAGCATAATTCAGCAACCCAGAAAGCATAATCTGTAGCGCTCATTAAGCATATAATTGTGGTGTTCCTACTAATTATGTTTTATGCCTCGATGACGTTAGCTTGTTCATTTTGGAAAACTTCAAAACAATGTTTTTAAATTGTTTAAATGGATATGCTGTAGGATAAGGGGAATTGCAAAGGTTAATTTTGTAAGTTAATAGTTTGTGCATAGTAACAGTTGATGGTAATGCTGTGATTTTGACCCCGTTAGTGATGATTAGTTTGACTGGAAATGGGTAGGCATTTGCGTTTTTGTATTTGACGCCTGTGGCGCGATTTCTTAGCTTACAAAACTTACTTTCAATTTAGCCATTTTGGTGACAATTAACATTACCTCTAAATCCTTGCGCTATCCATTTTCTCCTAAAGAATTCGACATGATTTTTAAAAACTGATGGCTGCAACTAAGTATTAAAATGCTCTATTCTGATGCGGTTGAGCCCTATGAGGCCGTGACTGCGTGACAGGAGGAATGGAAGTAACGGAGTGGAAATACTGGAAATGGAGACATAGCATGTGGACGTTCCCTGGGCGAGAGGCTGGAGCCGACTGGAGGGTTGGACTGGAGACACTGAGTGAGACAGGCTGGTCTCTGCCTCCGAGTGCCTCTCACTCTGCGACTCTGCCACAGTGAAGTCACAGTGGTCACAGTGGAGTGGGCGAGCGTGGCGGGAGAAAAAGTGAAAACGAGTTTGAAAGTGGAGGGCGCTGCTGATTGGCTCTCGTCCGCCACTTTCCGCAGCCACTCCCGCTTCCCTCGCGAGAGGGCGCCAAGGACGCGCACTTGAGCTCGTCTGCACTCCACTCAGTGAACGCAACTCTCTACTCACTCAATTCACTCCTCGTCTCGCAGTCTCGCTCATCCGCTCATCCATTCGGCCGACTGGCCATTTAAATCCCCGGCCTTTTAAACACTTTAAAGCACTTGACTGCTTCACTCTCTTCTCTTGAGTACTCAATCCAGGGTCTCTCAATTACAACGTCATCCCACTCAAATTATCCCAAAACCCAAACCTAGTCGACAGACCTCACTGTTCCATCCATGTAACTAGTGTCTCCGAAATAGTCATAAACTGACTAAATTCTACTACTCCCTTCCCGTTCTAACTCATTTCTTGATGCTCCTGTCAAATCAGAACCATTTCTCTTTTAAAATACATTTTTTCAATCCCAGTTAAGTATTTACTTATCCTATCCTTCCATTGTTCCATCCAATTATATTCTACCCTCAATGCTCTAAACCTCATTTTAAATCTGCCCTTTCAAAAGACCCATGAATATTAGCCTAGTCTTCACTTTTAAAGTCCAAGTGTAATAAGTTGTAGAGACGCATATAGGAAATAGGATGCGTTTGGGTTTTGAAAAGATTAGACTGATTAGAGTAAGTAACTGAAATGGAGATGAAAAGTAGATGGAAATGGAGATCCTATGATTTTAGTATCGGTGAAGAAAGTTCCCTCATGGGGCACTCCAAGAATCAACAAGATACTTACTTAATTACATTAAAGGTATAATCTTGATCCAAAAACCCAAGTCTTCGTTTGTCATGAAACCATGGAACATGGAAATGTTGATAATGCTGATGAGATTTATTTACTGGAAAGTCCGCAACCTGAGGAAATTACAGGAATTTATGAAATATATTTAAATCAGTTTGAAATCCACCCCGAGGTCAATTATAACGGCTGGTGTAAAGAAGAGAATGAGAGTGAGAGCCAAGAAGATGATGATGATGAGGAAGCAGAGATGTGGGATCGTTTAACGTTGGTTGGTCCATGTAAAGGCAATAATAAAGGAAATAATGGAAATAAAGGACTTAATAGTTAGTTTCAGTGGATGTGTGAGTGAGAAAGAAGGGGCTCTTCATAAATGGTGTAGTGCAGTGGGTTGTGGTGAAATGAAACGAGTGTTAGAGGTTGTAAGTTATGGACGGGCCTGGCGATTGGGAGGGTTGGGACTCGCATAAATGACGTAGGGAGTGCTTGGTTTTGGTGGGAAGACAGAGGCGCGAGGAGAGCGAGGCGAGACTGGGAATGGATGGAATGGATGGGGGTGGAGGAAAGGCTGGGTGGATTGAGTGGCAGGGGAGTGGGAGGTAGTTTGTGGGAGTTCCTTTGGAAGATGAGACTCATGATGAGACGGTGGAGCGTATGCGAGATAGTTGCTCGGCCTCTGGATCGAGTCTCACGTCACTTAACAGCCCTGCCGTCGGCCGTCGGGTCAGACTGAGTGACTGAGTCGGCTGAGTCCACTGAGGATGAGGATTGAGGATTCTCACTTTCTCACTTTCTCAGCAGAGCACGAAATTTCAAACGGAGACCAATTTCCTCACCCTTTATCATCGCTCAAGTCGCTCAAGTCGCTCATGGCTGATTCATCACTCAAGCTGGGCAATTTCACTTTTTAATTCTTTCCAAAACTAAAGTCTTGCCATTTAAAAGTCTTTAGTGGGACACTTGTTTGCGGAGGACTGAGGATCCCTAACTCAGATCAAGTCCTATTCAGTCCTTAGCAGGGAAGCTCCGAAGTCCCAACGGGGGCTGGCCAGGGCTGGCCTCTCATTTCCCAGGGGTTCTTCATTCGCCACTGCTTCACAAATTCACTTCCTTAAACATCTTCCAGTCCCAAGTGTGAGAACCAGTTCCAGTGACCAGTCTCACAACGGGACGGACCACCGGGACCACTCAAGGGCTCCTCGGCTGCTACCTAAATAATTGTCAACAACTATAAATCTCTACCAACCTGGACCAGCAACCAGAGAGTGGAACGCGAGTCCCCGGTCACATTTGGGAGATTCCCTACTCAGCTTAAGGTACAACAACAACTCCAATCCCGAGTCAGGACAGTCACTTGTCAGTCAACTTTCAACTTTGCAATTATAAATACTAAGAATGATCATCTTCCAATGAGGCTTCACCCGGAGGTGCCCCAACATTTCACAAATAAAAACAAAAGATAAGCCTCCACATCCTCAATCCAGGATCCCTTTCTTTCCCTCAAGTCAAGTGACCAGCCTCAACGTCCACTCATCATTTCTTCGCATCATATTTGGCCAACCAATCAAATCAACCAACCAATCAATCAGTATCATTTCAAATGTGAGCCTTGATTGTGAGTCAAGGAAAAGTTGAAAGTTGAACGTGAGTGGCTGAGTGACCTCAGACTGGCTGAGAGACAGAGTTGAGCTGACGAGGAGAATGGTTCATTGGGTCAATTGTATTCTTCTTCCCTGCCATGCCCTTTCTCATATCCTAATAAACTATTGCTCTGGTTCTTGTAATTTTTGATTTGTTGGTTGTGGAAAATCTCTCGAAGAAGCATGTGAGTTGCAAGTAAGGGGGTTTTGGGGAAGGAAGAATTGTAAATGTTCAGTTTGTAGTTTGTGGTTGCAGGTGATGTATCTGAAGCCGTACGGACTGAAGAATCCGGAAGTGGCGGAGTTGTTTAGTCGGGAGGATCCGGAGCGGATCTTTGAGGACCTGCGTGAGATCGGCCATGGATCCTTCGGAGCAGTTTACTTTGCCCGCAACAAGGAGACGAAGGAGATCGTGGCCATCAAGAAGATGTCCTACACGGGGAAGCAGAGCATTGACAAGTGGCAGGACATCGTCAAGGAAATCCGCTTCCTCCGCCTCCTCAACCACCCCAACACCATCGAGTACAAAGGCTGCTACCTCAAAGAACACACTGCTTGGGTACAAATCTATCCACGTATTCCTCTTCCTACTAACATCCTTATTTTATCTCCTTTTCTCATTTTTCTCACTGCATTAATCCTTGTTTTTCTGCAGTTGGTAATGGAGTACTGCCTTGGCTCAGCCTCGGACATAATAGAAGTGCACAAGAAGCCTTTAAAGGAGGACGAGATCGCCGCCATCTGCGAGGGGGTCTTGAAGGTCACTCATTATTTTGTCAAATACCCTCAGTTTTAATCTATAGTCTGTCTGAACAAATTTAAAGAATAGAATAATGTTTTCAATTCAGGGACTGGAACACCTGCATGGGATCCAGCGCATTCATCGGGACGTGAAGGCAGGAAACATTTTACTGACGGAGAACGGGACGGTCAAGTTAGCTGACTTTGGCTCTGCGAGTATTCAGTGTCCGGCAAATAGCTTCGTTGGGACACCCTACTGGATGGCCCCGGAGGTAAAATATTTCTCTCTTACTTGAGTCTGCCATGATGCTTTTTAAAGTCCCTATTATTTATTCATTTATTTCATTTAATTAATGCCAGGTAATTCTAGCGATGGACGAGGGGCAGTACGACGGGAAGGTGGACGTGTGGTCACTGGGCATCACATGCGTGGAGCTGGCGGAGCGGAAGCCACCCTACTTCAACATGAATGCCATGAGTGCCTTGTACCATATAGCACAGAACGATAGTCCCAGTCTAGGTAATTAAAGGCTCCTATTAATTACTCCTTTTCGTTGCATCAAGTCTACCTTTTTAGTAGTGAATATTCTGTCTCTGTAGTCTTACCAAGGGTGACAAGTATAGGATCATGAGGCTGAAAAAACCATGCCTTGCCATCATTGCCACAAGTAAACCTAGGCCTAAGAATTCTACTCATGTAGATACTTTGAAATTTCAACGCCACAACTGTATTTTGTAGAATTGTATTATTTTTATGCTATTCTCCCACATCCTTTGCCCAATAATAGTCCAAATATAAATTAACACCAGGTCTACGAAGTGAACCATTTTCCCAGTGTTATGTCAACAGAGTTAGATTTGTGAGATATCAAAAGTTTGTCGTACACATAATAATTCCTCAAAGCAATTGCTAACCCTGACAATTATTCTAAAATTAATGTTAAGCCTACACTGGAGTCCCATTGTCCAATTAATATTATTATTATTACCGGGGTTTTATTTCATCCAATTTTAGTTACACTCGTAGGAATAACAATTTCTGTTTAATTAGACCCAAATAGAGTGTTTAACATTGTTTTCGATAGATTGTGCCAGTGCAAAACTGTACTGCAAATTATCCAATTATGTTCCGACTACTAGTACTACTAGTCTAGCGTCTTTGTTTTTGACTGAAATCCAGCTCATTTGCCTTGTCGGCTGGGATATAAAATTAGTTTTATTTAACTAATATCTCATTAATAGGCCACGACTTTCCTCGACCATAAAAATTTTGGGATTTTTGTTCGGAATGTGGTAGCTGTGCTGTGGTAGGCCTGTGAAAGCTATATATTAATATTGTGTGTCATCCCCATCGGGGGACGAGGGTCCTTTTAAACGGGTACAAGGTGATTTAATCAAAATATTTATAGACTAACAAAAGTTTTTAAATGTTATTTTACACCTACTGGCATCTTTTGAAACTGATTTGGAGTAAAATTGCCAATTTTGAAATTTTCAAAATTTGTCAACTTTGGGATTCTTGTCCGGAGCCACTTTAAATTATTTTACAAAATTTATTCTAAACGCCGTAATATTTTGTTAAGGACTACCCTCAGAAAAAATTTGATGTCATTCGGTACAAAATTGTGGAAATAAAAGCCTGTAGAAGTGCGCTCATAATTCCCTTTGACCATATTTTAGGACCCTCGTACCCCCGATGGGGATGACACACAATATTAATATATGGCTTTCACAGGCCTAACACAGCACAGCTACCACATTCTGAACAAAAATCCAAAAAATTTCATGGTCGAGGAAAGTCGTGGCCTATTAATGGAATAGTAGCTCTTAAAATCAAGTAGCTCATTGTATCTATGAAAGGCTATCTTTGAGACTTCCCCTTGCTATGGGTGGGGTTGACTGGCTTGTAGGATTAGTGTCTGTTTGATGCGTGCTCCCCTGGGATGGAATGATAATAATTGTTAAGAATACTGGCTAGAAGACGATTGAAACTGTGACTCTGTCCTTAGGAGGTTTAAATAACTGGTCTGATGTCTTCCGTCGCTTCGTGGACTGCTGTCTCCGGAAGAACCCTGGCGACCGCCCCTCCTGCTCCAAACTACTCGCCCATCCCTTCATCTCGCGCCTCCGCTCACCCCACGCCATCACGGACCTCATCAGTCGCACGAAGGCGGCCGTACGAGAGCTGGACAACCTCAACTACCGCAAGATGAAGAAGATACTTATGACTGACACGTCCGAAACTGATAGTCAACTTGGTGATACAGAGCGTGAGTAAAACCAACTTGGAAGATGAAGTAAAAGTGAATAAAATTAATTAATTTAAAGTGAGAATAAAATGAGAAAGCTTTAAAATGCTGTTTAGGGGACGGAGAGGTGCTGGGCGGAGACAGCAGTAAGTCGAACAGTATCACTTCGGAGCAGTCGGTGGCTTCGGTGGGCGTGTCGGCTTCCTCGCAGTCCTCCTCCACCAACTCCATCCCGCCCATTCATGACCCCGATGACCCCACCAACAATTTCTCCAACATCTCCATCCGACCCGCCAGAGTCAGGAATTCATTCGTATGCCAATAATAATACCCTGGACAGTGTATTTGGATTTTTTGTAAATTAGTATCATTCAGTTAATTGCCGCACTAACTAATAAAATTGGTAAAATTGTAGGCGTCCTCCTCCTACTCGTCCTCGGTGGAGCGAGTGCCGAACAACTTCGCGACGATCCGAACGACGTCGATCGTAACGAAGCAGCAGAAGGAGCACATGCAGGAAGACATGTACGAGCAGATGAGTGGCTATAAACGAATGCGACGGGAGCACCAGTCAGCACTCCTCAAGGTAAACAAGAGCAAGGGTGAAAGTGCAATGCAGAAGAGTTGTAAAAATAAATTATTTGTTGTAAGATTATTTGTGCCATTTGTGGAGTACATTTGTGGGAATACTTGATGTTGTGACTAGTTGGAGGAGAAGTGTCGACTGGAGATGGAGGCCCACAGGAAGATGTTGGACTCTGAGTACGAAAATCTGTTGCAGCAGTTCTCTAAAGAATTGGAGAAACTCCAGGCTCGTCATCAGCAGGAGTTGGACAGGAAAGGGAAGCAGAATTTAAACGGTGAGAAACGACTCAAGAAGGAAATCGTCACAAGGCAGGAGCAAGAAAGAAAAAATTTCGAATTACATAAAAGGTGAATGTAGCCGTCCATTGCCTTGTTCCGTTATCTCTGTATTGTCTGTACGTCAAATCTGCAGTTTGAAAGTAAACTAATTTATTTTTATTTCTTATTACAGGAAAGAGTACAAGCAGAATAAGGAGCGCTGGAAACGGGAGTTGAGTCAAGACGAGTCCACGCCCAAGCGTCAGAGAGAAGCTACACTGCAGTAAATTAATTTTTCTACATTCATACTTTGTTTAAGCATGGAAAGACTTTGGAAATGTCGTATTTCATTTTCTTGTGTTTTTTCTTGTATTAGGTCTCAGAAGGATAACCTGAAGCATCAAGAGCAACAGGATGAGCAGAGAATGTTAAGGAACCAAAAGGATTACTTAGATTTGGAAGTTAGGAAATTTAGACGACGGAAATTAATTGCATTTCATCAACTCGGAGAAGAATTACTAAGAGAAGTCAGTTCTTATTTTCCCACATGTTCATTCTTACTCATTTTTCGATTCGATTGTGGTTCCGATTCTCCCAGCGGTTGGACTTACCCTCGTCCCATCCGCGCATCCCTGTAATCCCAGTAATCCTTAAATCAGTCACCAAGAACAAGATAATTTCAGAATTCTTTCAAGCTGTGCACAACTTTTAGCAATTTTCTTTAGCTGTCGTTTTTGGTCAAAAACTGATATACTTACCTAAAAGTATATTATCTTGTACAGAGTTTGCTTTTAAAAAGCTCAAATTGGTAAATGCACGTGTTTGTCAGATGGCCAAAGACGCCCCTACAAGTGTTTTCAAAAGCTCCCACAGTTCGTGAGTACACTCTACCAAAAACATCTGGACCGCATCATTTTGCGAACAGTGAAGCCATTTTTAATAGTTATAAACGTATCATTATGATGAGTTCTGATCTCATCATAATATGAGGTCCACATTTAGCTCTGATTCCCTATCTTATGAAGAAACTGATCTAGATTCCATCTTGCTCCCATCATTATGATGCATTCTATCGCATCAAAATGATGAATTTTAACTATTATAAATGGCTTCACTTTTTTATGATGCGATTATGATGAGGTGATTTGGTAGAGTGTACGTATATACACATTTTGAAAAAAGGCAAATCCTGCAAAATACTTTTATTTCAAAGGAAGGGAAATGCGGAATTTGTGCGTGTGATTTTCCTTGACTTCCGCTTGCAGTCTTTCCCAAGTCTCCTTCTCCGTGGCTGCTGCGCTGAAATTACGCAGAAATGACCAAGTAGAATATGTAAAGGAAGGTATTTACTTGATTGTAGCTACTTAGTGTGGTTTAATGTTAATTTGCATTGCAGGAATTAAGTAAACGACAGCAGCAGTTGGAGCAGGCTCACACGGTGCTCCTCAAGCAGCACGAGATGACCATGGACCTGGAATACAGTCAGCAAAGGGCCGTGCATCAGCTCAGGGAGGAGCAGGTACGCACTGAGTGTATTTCAGTAAAGATAAATTGGTTGGGTGCGTGAAGAGCGATTGAAATGACTAATGCGTCTTGCTCCTCAGGTGAAGAAGCTGCACCAGACGGAGTTGCAGAACCAGCACGAGTACATGAAGCGGGCGGAGTCTGAGCTAAAGAAGAAACACGCGCTGGAGCTGAAGCAGCAACCAAAGAGTCTCAAGCAGAAGGAGATCCAAATAAGGAAGCAGTTCAGGGACACCTGCAAGATCCAGACTGTTCAGTACAAGGCACTTAAAGCTCAAATCCTTCAAAGCACTCCAAAGGAGGAACAGAAGATCGTCATCAAGAAGCTCAAGGACGAACAGAGACGGAAGCTGGCCCTTCTGGGGGAGCAGTACGAACAGAGCATCGCTGAAATGCTCCAGAAACAATCCGTAATTTTGTATTCCCATTTACTTGCTTTCATCTCTTCATTTACATGTTAGTTTAATTCACTTTCTTTTGGGTTAGATTCGACTGGACGAGTCTCAGGAGGTGGAGGTTCAGCAGTTGAAGGAGAAGTTGGAGCGAGAGTTGGAGATTCTGATTGCGTATCAGTCAAAGAACAGAATGCAGGCGGATGCTCAGCGCGAACGAGAGAGGAGAGAGCTCCAGGATCGCGTTAACGTCCGAAAGGCACTGCTAGAACAAAAGGTCAGCCACCAAATCCTCACGCAAATCCTCACGCAAATCCTCACGCCTTCTTTCATTCCATTTCAATTTTATAATCTCTTTATTATTAATGTATACATATTTATTGGAATACTGGCTGTAATTGTTACTACTTATTGTTATCTATTCTTGACTGTTTCAACGGGGTCATCTTTCAACGCATCTATCCGCAGATGCGAGAAGAATTACAGCAATTTTCCAGTGAGAGAGCGGAGAGGAACCGTCTCTTACAAGAGCGGCAGATGAGAGAATTAGAACAATTTGATGAAGAGTCCAACCGACGAGGTTTCAGGTACACACACGCACCCTTCATTTATTTCGCATGTAGGCATGTAAAGTATGTAATGTCCAAAACTCATGGTACAAGGTCTGGCTAAAACTTCAAACTAATATAATTTCTGTTAGTTGGATTTTAAAACCAATTACACTCGCTTGTAGAGAATTTTATGCGGATTCTGACACGTATAAAGTTATTTTATAAAATTGAAAAAAATTTATTTTAATTTGACGACATCGTAACAAGTCCCAAATTTAGTGTTCAAAAGTGATGGGACAAGAACTGGAAACCATGAC
>JAQFZC010007704.1:0-10911 GCA_034695205.1 Dicyrtoma fusca | reverse complement strand
GGGAGATAAAAAATCAACTAGAGCTGGGCCCAGCATACCAGAAAATGCCAAAACACGAGAACAAAATGGGACACGGGAACTGAAATTCTGTGCTCAATTGGGAATCAATTGGCCGCCACAGCTCCAAAAAAACCCGTAAGTGTACAAATACTATGATATAGATGGAGGGTGACAAACTAGACCCTGTTTTAGGAGTCCGGAGGTGACCGGCCTCCCATACCGGTCAGCCACGAGTGCAACGAAACAAAATTCCAGAGACTGTTTCTGGCTTTTCGTCTGCCCCTGTCACACATCGCCGGTCGACACACCTCGAAATTTCCGTCACAAAAAAACACAATTCACCGCGCAACGTTACGCGAGTCAGTAAATTCCAGTATGCTAGTTGAGCAGATGTAATGCTCCATTGTCAGCTGATCGTAGGGAGAGCAAGGAGTGAAAGCAGAGCTCTCACCACACGTCCACTCACATTAACGGCGCTGACAGAGTTGTAGTTACTATAACATAAATTTCAGAACACATTTCACTTCTATTTGAATTTAAATCATCATCAAAGAATCCTGTTTCTGTATAATTAAACAGTATCATTTATTAACAATATTTACTTGGTATGTAAAATTTATCTATATTATGTCTGTACCGCTTTTCACTAGCTTTAAAATTAAAATCAATAGTTATGAAGGAATGATCTTTCTACCATCTTTTTTGGAAAAACTTACTAAATTTCTCTAAATGCATATCCATTCCAATTCCGTCTCTGTGAAGAGGTGGTACATCAAGGTGTGAAAGCCTAAATAAAATTAAAAAATTTAAATTCTTTTGAATCGATTGACGATCAAGTTCAAAATGTGATTGGCTTTAATAGAATACACAAATATTATTATGCGTTCCTCGCGTAAAATAATTTTTCATAATATTTTGATTTGTTCTGTTCATTACATCATCAAACAAAATAATAGTACGTAATTAAGGGTTAATTTTTTTTGGATCTGGTATTAATTCATCTGTATCATAGACAGTTATATTAATTTTTTGTTTTGGATCTATTTTTAGCCCTTTTTTAGTTTTTTCAATTAGTTTAAATTGACATAAACCATTTTTTTTTATTGTTTGTTTACTGTTAAATAATGCTACTATGTGTTGGTTTGTTAGAATATTTTCAAGAGATTTATTTAAAATTTGATATACATCTTGTTGTAAGCTATATCTTACTAAAGTTAGGTTATTATAGTCCAACATTCCTTGTTGTAATAGTAAACTAAAAACAAGACAGTTTTTACCACAATTACTTTCACCAATCACTAAAGACCTAAATGTTTTAGGAAATAACAGGTTATGTTTAAATTTTGAATTTTTATTCTAACTAAAAATAGCAGGACCTTTTGCAGAATCATTCATTTCAAAAAATTAAAAAAAAGTAAAAACAATTAATGTGATGATTCATTAAAGGATAGTTTGTTAGATGCAAATCCATGAACCACCTTATAAAAGATTAACTACCTGGTAGTTCCTTCAAAAGTACCTTTATTTCTCATATATTTCCCAACAAACGCTGTTAAATCATCTCTTTGAGGAATCATTTTACTATATCGCTTCGATAAATTAACTTTATAGAGCAAGTCTTCATACTCAAGAATAAATTAAATATGTTTGTAGAAATACTTACTTTCAACCCATTGGGCTTTAATAATTTTATACAATTCTCCTTCTACGAGTTCATTTAGCCTTTTGTATACAAGGTTGTCATAATATACAAAGATATTACGCCAGCACAATCACAGCCTTGCTTTCTAGTTGTTGTTGTTGTTGAACATGACGAGGTCAGAGCCTGTAGCTCTCGTCTTCCCCTTCCTGGTGTTGCAATCAACACAGTCCTTTCTCCACTGTACACTCCCAAATGAGGAGTTTTCCATTACTATTTTCCTTTTCGCCTTGAAAGACAGTAATGCAAGCGACAACATATCCGACCTAGAAGTCACAGCAGACAACTGGACCATCGCATGGGCGCGCATGACTACGCGCTACGACAGCGCACGTGAGAGCGCGCACCGCGCGATCAAGCCTCTCCTCTCTCTGCCAAGCCTGATGAGCCAGTCGAAATCCGGCATACATAAATTAGTAAACACCGTTTAGACAACAAGAGCACAATTAAAACAGATTCCGAAGTATACTGTGGACAAGGAAGACTGCCTCTACACTCACTTTATTTTCGCGCGTTCGGACTCAAAAACTATTAATATGTTTAACAATACACTGAAGTCAAATAATATCTCAACATTTGACTAGTGCATTGAATTTCTGGAGCGGGCCGCCAAGAATGTAGGCGTAGCCAAGGTAATAAAAGACAATGTTGGCACCGCCGCTCCTACATCTCATCATTGGTCACGCACAGATCACCGAGAGCGCCGCGTTGGTATCAACGCAAGTGTGTCCACTGCCGGACGCACTTTGGATACTGGAGCATCCCAGACATAAAGGAGCTCATCTACAGTGAGGGTTACACGAAAAAAGAAAACGAAAGGGCCTGCAGTCAACGTTGGCCGTCGCTCAAGCGCGTCGAGCCATCCAGGCAGTCGACAACGCTCTGAGTCTCCAGGACTACCACGGCCTCCTTGGAACTCCCCTTCGTGTAAGATATGTGCCCAACAGGGGCACCGAATGCAGACTGCTTTGTTCGGTAAACTCAACGTCATCCGCGGTAAGCATGGGTAAAAGACAACAGGAAATGTTTCAATTGTCTTGGACCACATCAAGTCAATGCCTGCACCAGCAAGGGCAGGTGCCTTCATTGCAAGGCAAAGCATCATACTTCACTTTATAAGTCTTCAGCATCAGCCGCTAATTATGCCACTATAGACCAAGACGTCGGTATAGTAAATCACTCCCAACCAGTAGCCGATTCAAACGGAATTCTTCCGACCACTCTGGTGGACATCACTCACCAGGGAAGGTCATCTGTTGCCCGGTGTTTGGTTGATACTGGGGCAAACACGAACTTTGTAGCTCAGTCTTTGGCTAAGCACCTCCAACTCGAAGTTAACGCCTGTAGTCAAAATTTTACTGTCGCCGGAAGGAAAAATCTAGCCGCCTTAGGGGTGACACGACTGACCCTTCAGTCTAAAGTTAACCCAACCAAGCGAGTAACTATCGAAGCTTTCGTACTTCCGGAGATAACGTCAGAGCTGCCTCACGCTCCACTGGATATAACCAATTTTAAGCACCTGAAATCTTTATCACTACCAGATCCACAATTTCATTGCCCAGCACCAATAGATATCCTGCTAGGAGCAGCGACGGTAGATCGCATCTGGATAAACAAGAGAATTCCGGGACCTATCGGGCAACCAAGTGCCCATGACACGTACCTCGGATTTGTAGTTATGGGTGCAACCAGCAGAGAAGCCAAGCTCCAATGCCATGCAATCACGACTACAGAAAAGGAATTCGACTTAGAGAATTTCTGTCGAAGAAATACCAGAAAAACAACCACTCGCAGCAGAAGAGAACGAGTGTGAGGAACATTTCAAAAAACACACCGTCCGTTTAGCTTCTGGTCAGTATCAAATAAGGTGGCCCTTCCGAAAGAACTTTCCCCCCTTTGGGGATTCCCACGCGATAGCCGTCCGACGATGGCTATCTGTTGAACTCAAATTGATCCAAAATCGTGCCGATCACGAGGACTACAACGCCCAACTGCAAAGTTATTTAGATGAAAAACAGGTGGAAGTGGTTCCGGCCACGACAGTTCATTCCACGAAATGCTACTACATTTTACATCATGCCGTGTACAAGGAGACATCAAGCAGCACTAAAATGCGCGTTGTGTTTGACGCCAGTGCGAAGACTTCAAGTGGCATCTCCTTGAACCAACGGATGATTCCAGGACCTACCATCCAAATAGAACTAGCATCTCAACTGCTTAAATTCTGACTGCACCCTATAGCATTCAATATTGGTGTGAGACAAATGTAACGACAGATCCTAGTCCATCCTGATGAGTGAGATTTGGCGCGTATCGTCTGGAGGAAACATCCTTCGGAACCTCTACATTCCTATCGCATAAAATTAGTTCCTTTTGGGTTCACTTCTTCACCATACCTGGCTTGCCAAATTCTGAAGAGATTAGCACACGACGAAAGGAAACGATTTCCACTTGGCAGTCAAGCACTAAAGAATGACTTCTATGTCGATGATTTATTGACATCCGTACCTGATGTCTACACGGCCAAAAAAATTCAAGCAGAACTAATAGCATTGCTCAATAGCGCTCATTTCAGCCTTCGAAAACGGAGTTCTAATTCAGAAGAGGTACTCAACGCCGTACCAATAGAGTTTCGAGAGACGCAAGTCCCTCTCTCGTTAGACTCAACGCCAAGCGTAAAAACACTAGGTCTACAATGGCATTTTTACACAGACCTCTTCACATTCACAGTTTGCATAGACTTAGAGAAGCAGCATACCAAACAGAGCATCTTATCAGACATTTCAAAACTTTACGACCTATTAGGATTCCTAGCATTAGTAGTGGTACGAGCCAAGATCATCATCGAAAACATCTGGGCTGAGAATCTAGAATGTGATGACAATTTGCCGCTAACATTAGCAACAGAATGGCTCAGCTATGCCAGCAATATGAAGGAATTAGAAAAACTACAGATTCCTTGCTCTCTTAAATCCACCAATGGGTTCACATGGAAGCTGCACGGGTTTGCAGACGCAAGCTTAAAGGCTTACGCCGCCGCCGTCTATTTGCGAGGTGAACACGATGGAACTATAATCTGTCAGCTCGTAGCCTCCAAGACAAGAGTTGCACCCATAAAATTAGTTACGATCCCGCGTTTAGAACTACTCTCTGCAGTACTATTAGCTAAACTGATGAAGACAGTCAGCACTTGTTGGCAAAATCTACTAATGACGCACGTACATTGGACGAACAGTACAGTTGCCCTCAACTGGATTCACGATAAAGCAAACAAGGGGAAGTTATTCGTGTCCAATCGAGTTAATTAAATACACGATCTAACTGAATACAACATGTGGTTTCATGTGAAAACGGACGAGAATCCGGCTGACTGCGCCTCACGAGAACTTGGACCTAAAGAACTGGCTGGCCACCCATTATGGTAGACAGGTCCACAATTTCCCCACGCTCCCTACAAGTTAGTTCCATTTGAGAAAAATCCGAAGTTCAGCGAGGAAGAAAAAACATCAGCACCAACTGTAACCACTGTACACTCCACTCCGAGCGATGTCTTGCATAAATTATTAAGAATCTCAGCGTGGACCAGAGCCGTCCGAGTTATAGCACTTGTGATCTGCAGTATTGAAGCCAGAAGCTCCAAGTCCAAAACTTTGCAAGCAATATCTCCTACGGAATTACTGAAAGCTGAGAGACAAATAATGTCTCTCATTCAACAGGATGAATACAAGGCAGAACTTGCTGAAGTAGCTGCTCAACAGCAAACACTATCTAGAAAGGACCGTTTCAAGAATCTAAATGTGTTTACGGATGAACACGGTTTACTACGCGTCGGTGGGCGCCTGCAAAAGTCAGCTCTCGCCGCAGATGCTAAGCATCCGAATATCCTGCCAGGTGGCCACCAATTAATCAAAGCAATGATGTTGTACCATCATTACCGTTTAGCTCACGGTGGCAAAGCCGTCCTGCACACATTTTTGAGACAAAACTACTGGGTTCCGATTGCCATGAAGAGTATTAAGTCAGTGCTCGACAAATGTTTAATCTGCTTCAGATACCGTGCCAATCCATCCACCCAACTAATGGGCCAGTTGCCCTCATCTAATGTCAATGCAGCCCGACCATTCCTCCACACGGGAGTGGACTTGGCCGGTCCATTCATGCTAAAAAATGTTTCTGGACGCTGAACGACAAAATTTAAAATTTGGATCTGTCTTTTTACTTGTCTCACGACAAGAGCTATCCACTTAGAGATCGTGTCATCACTATCTTACAAAACCTTCTTATCGGGATTACGAAGATTTATGTCTCAAAGAGGACGACCGTCCGATATCTACAGTGATAACGGTCTCAATTTTGTTGGCGCAAGCAATTACACTAAGCAGACAGCTGCTGATTTGGAATCTTACGCCAGGCAAATCCTTCCAGATATCGCAATTGAAACGATTAATTTTCATTTCAACCCGCCCATAGCTCCCCATATGGGAGGCGTCAGGGAAGCAGGCGTCAAACTCGTCAAGACGTACCTCTATAAAATTATGACTAGCGACAGTTATAATTGGGAGGAGTTTGAAACTAATACTACTTTCATTGAAGCAATGGTGAATAGTCGACCCATCACTCAAGTTTCCTAAGACCCGGAGGACCTAGAAGCTCTTGGAGGACCATTTCTTGGTCACGACACCGCTCAAATTTTTTCTTGAAAATGATCTTGCTCATATAAATCTGAACAGGTTAAATCAATATCAACTAATTCAACGCAGAACGCAGGATCTTTGGCGTCGCTGGCACGAGGGGTACATATTATCGCTCCAAAAAAGAGCCAAGTGGCAAGCGCCAACGGCAAATCTAAAGTCAGGAGACATAGTTCTCGGTATGAAAGACTCAATAACTCCATTTGACTGGAAAGTAAGCCAAATTAAGGAAGTTTATTCTAGAACTGATCAAAATGGACGGGTCGTAACCCTTAAAACAGGAGGCACATACCGTACGAAGAAGGAAACTCTTAAGAGATCAGTCAAGACCTTCAATCGACCCATATCACAGGCCGCCAAACTGCCAATAGAAACGCAAACTATTCCCGAATCTCAGGAATTACCCGAGTTACTCGCATCAACGACTCGCAAAAAATCGAAATCATAACATCATGTGCAGCAGTAAACTAATCAGCCCTGGAAATGGATTCATCTCTTATGCGCTCTACTGACAGTCCTGAGCCCTGGAGTCACAAGCTCCATCATTTATCCCGATGGCAGAATTGAAGCGGCAATAGAGACTGTGGATTATACGGACAACTACAGTCAATCTGCTGAAATAATATATCCAGCCTGGGAACGAATAGTCGAGCAACGCCTCCGTGAGCGTGAACTTGAACGGCAAAAACGAGTAGAACTAATCAAGACACGTACCTCCAATGCCACTGATCCAAAGTTTGATATAAAAATGTTTTTGGATCATGAAAAGATGTGGACAGCTAAGAAAAAAATATAAGATTTCCTACAGGATACCATTTCACCCACTTTCTCCAGTACCGACATTGACTTGACCACAGGAATTCCATTAGGCATATTCGCAATATTGTGTTCACTCCTCAGACTATCAGGAAACACTTTCTTCAGCATTGTACTTGCCAATGACAAAAAACTAAGACAAAATCAAACGTTATGGATGGTTGTGTCTCTTCACCTCTCCGACATCATCACGTCAGGATTTTACTTACCTATCTGCGCCCCGATATACATCCGACCAGATGTAATAAATAGATCAGTCCTATGCACTGCATTTCCAATTATTTTAAATAGAAACACAGCTGTATCCTTGCTCACAATTCTGCTCATCACACTAAACCGCTATGTACGAGTGGTGCATTTATCGCAGTACGACAAAATTTTCAACGCCAAAACATTGCTGCCTTTCATACTCCTACCATGGGTAGGTGGATTCAGCCTACTCCTTCCCTCGGCATACGGCGTGTGGGGAGAGATAGGACGTAGGAATCTACTCTCCGTCGTCTGCACCATCAATAAAGATAACAATAGAAACTCGCCAATGATGATCTTCAGCCTACTCGTCGTGTTGTTACCCGTTATAGTCATGGGACTATGTTATTCTCATCTCCTTATTTTTGTTCGACGTGCTCGCAACAGGGTGACAAAATTAAAAGTGTCCAAAGCAAATCACGACAATGAACAAGCAAACAAGAAGGAACTCCAACTGACTTAAACTATAGCATTGATATTTGGAAGTTATATCATGTGCTTTGTCCCACTGTTACTACTCAAAATAGTCGACAGCGAACAAATGACAGTGCATCCTTTGATCCACATGCTTGGTCTAGCAGTCATCTAAGCATACCCTACGATCAATTTCATCATTAACGCAGGGTGCAACCCGCAATACAGAAGTACCTATCAAGCATTCTTTGACCGAAATCTTCTGCTTACACGTAGGAATACGCGTTTACAAGGAGCAGACAGAACCATCACATTATCTGCAGTGTTTTTGATATTATTTCTCATTATTGTAGCAGCACAGTTTGAGTCCACACCACTTATCTCATCTAAAATTGAGAACTGCACACTAAAATGGCCAGCATACAGAGAAGTACCGTATTGCATTCAATCAATACATTGGATTCACGCGCTTGTAGACGGATCCGTCTGCTCTCGTCACAAATATTGTGAAGAAGAAGAAATCGTCTTCACCGACGCTACTACTTGCGTTACCAAGCCGCCGACGTGTACAACCACGGCTAGGTCCAGTTTAGACAATCTACACTGTCAAGAAGTTGATACGTCCATCCACAAAAAATTGCTAGATGAACTCAAGAATTCCTCAGATCTCTGTGCCATCAGCGACCTGACTTTTTAAACATTGTTTTTATTTCCTTTAAGGATGAAAGGACATCGCTGTGGTCATCATTAAGCAGCAATTTATCCCCATGAAACCCTTGCAAATCAAACAGGACGCCAACCTTGCTTCCTTCAATTCGTACTCTTGTTCACAACTATGTAATTTAGATCGTTGCCAGAGAGAATTGTGTCAAGGGGACACGGTTTTTTGCAAACACATTAGTTGCACTGAACCTTAACCACTGAATCGGTGCTATTGTGAATATAACTCATCCACTATTTGTCACCAGATCCAAATAAAAGACAAAACAATCCACCCAGATTGTTTTGGAACACTCTACTTACCTGTACGAGAAGAAGACCTGAGCAGAAGCCGTACAATTATTGATTGCTCAGAATGCAACATCACGTGTACAAAGGAAGGGCTTCTCATTTTAACTCCAAACAGAGTGCCGCGACTAAATAAAGCTACACGAAATCCTGGTTTCGTCTCAGTCATGCCCACCTCGTCAACAAACGCTTTGACATTTACGGCACCGATAGCAGCCACAACTGAAGCCATCACCACTGAAATATGGTTTGCTTACGTCGACCATCCTCTCACGTCTGAGCTGCGTTGTCCACGGACACCTATCTGTGACCTTATTAAATGCCATTTCTGCATCGATCGCTATGTAAACGTCGCATGTTACTCCTACTACCACTGGATAATGTTTATATCTTTATTGATTGCTATCATCACCGGCACAATCACACTAATCTACCTCACCAAATTCATTATGACAATCACTTGGTATCTATCATGGCTCTTACTCAAGTGCTTCCAAGGATAATGACAACGCAAAAATCGACAGCGGAAGCGAGCACCGCAGCAACATGACGAAGAATCAGGACTTCCATTATACAATAAAACCATAATCGGTGTACAAGCCTACAGTTGCAACTGTAAGACGAACTCCAAAAATTCGTCGCACATCACATTTCGCTTTTCTACAGAACAAATTCAAAATTGCTGAAGGAATTAATTGCCACGTCCAAATCCCGTGTTAGAAATTCCCTAATTGACAGAATTAAAAACGGAGACCAGGCATGGCACTCCCTTGTGAAATCAGTGTGTGGTCCCACTTCAAGTGATGGTTGCCTAGAATCAGTAACAACCAGCAACAACCTTAACTCCATAGCAGAAGCAGCCAATCTAGTAAATACTCATTTTTCGGGAATTAACAATACCTATAAGCCTGTTAAGGAAGTGTGTTTAGCCCCACTTAACAATAGGTGTGAACTCCTAGAAGTCTCTGCTTTCCATGTGCTACAACAGTTCGAGAAATTGGACCCACGAAAGTGTAATGTGGCCGGTAGCTTACCTACTTCGATTATAAAAGAATTTGGTTTCATGTTCAGTGATGCCCTAGCCCACATACTAAATTACTCCTTCAGAAACTACCAATTCCCAGACAAATGGAAAATCGGATACATCACCCCCATCCCGAAATCTGTATCAATAGAATCACTTGGTGACCTGAGACCCATCACACAAACTGATATCTTCTCCAAAATTAGTGAAAATTGTATGTTTAAAAAAATTTATAAACAGGTGGCTCCGAAAATAAGTCGGAATCAATTTGGGTCAATAAGTGGGGCTTCGACTTCCTTTTATTTAACCAAACTAATAAATTTCATCTACTCCTCGCTTGACACCCCGAATACCTATGTCATTATCATACTACTTGACTTAAGGAAGGCTTTCGATTTAGTAGACCACAATGTCCTCGTAAAATGCCTTCTGGACCTGGAAGTGAACGAACATGATGTTATGTGGCTAATTAGCTTTTTAAACAATCGCAGTCAATGTGTCAAATATGGAACCCTTCTATCAGATCTAATGCACATCTCAAATGGCACCCCCCAGGGAACAAAGTTAGCCCGGTTACTGTTTGTCATACTCATCAACAATATCCTGGAGAAACTGCATCACAACTACTCAAAAAACAATTTACATCAATGTGACGCTGCCTATGTAGACGACATGGCCATTGGTGAAAGTGTTAGTTACTCGGGAAGTCCCAAAATGCAGTTAATATTAAACGATGTAAACCAATGGACCAGGCAACTACGAATGGAATTAAACCCTACTAAAAGTGCAGCCTTAATACTGGATTTAAGCAAGAACAAACGTTTCAGTAACCAGCAGTTCACAATAGGTGACGAAGAAATCCCAATCGTCAATAATAGCAAACTCCTAGGAGTGATTCTCAACAATAAAGCTAAATGGAAAGATCATGTCGAAACAGTCATCTCAAAGGCCTCAAAAAAAATATTCATGTTAAACAAATTGAAGTTTCACGGTTTCTCAAAATCCGAACT
>JAQFZC010007703.1:0-10912 GCA_034695205.1 Dicyrtoma fusca | reverse complement strand
TGGTGTCGTAGATTGGGGCTGTATTCGAGAGTGGGGCTCTATTTGAGATAGGGGCTCTATTCGAGCGTTTACGGTATTATGTTTATAAATAAAGTTCTCAATTAGATTCAGTTTTCATAATTGCTTTTATAAAAGGTATGTACTAAGGTATAAAAACAAATTCTAAAATGTGTAGGAGCGGGCGTCGGAAGTGTGTTAGGCGGAGCCACAGCTGCTGCGTTAGGATCAACAGCTGGAGCTGCAGTAATCGGTTCATTATTTGGAGTTGCTGGAGCTGGACTTTCAGGGTTTAAAATGCAAAAGAGAGTTGGGGATGTTGAGAAATTTGAGTTCAAACCACTGCGCAAATTTCGGTCCAAGTAAGTGGAAAATCTAACAGCGAGAGATTTTAGAAAGTGGACGTTACTTTTGATTGAACGATTTAAACACTAGTAACGAAATTATTTCTTGTATGTGTTGTGATGTGTTCCAGAAACTTGCATGTTGCAATTGCTGTCTCGGGTTGGTTAAGTGAGGAATCAGGCGAAACTGGATTTTGGGCTCCGTGGAAAAATTTGAAAATTTCCCAGGAACAGTATTGTCTCATGTATGAACCTCAGTATTTATTGGAACTTGGCCGAGCCATGGACTATTTACTGAGCTTTGCTGTCTCAATGGCTGCTCAAGAGGCACTAAAGCTTACAATACTGTCGGGTATGTATAGTTCAGTTCTTTACTTTCATGGAAAACATAAAATTAAAATAATCCACTTTTTTTTGGCGGCTACATTTTTTTTGGCTAAGTCGTTCGTCTGATTACTTCTAGATTGCTCCCTTACTATTAACTGGAATGTTTATTCATGAGGCAATTTGTGAAAGTGTGTAGAAAGCCATTGTGGCATAGACATGGTTAGCATGAGTTGAATGGAGCAGATCTTAAGGAATCGATTTAGAGGATAAATACAGTTTTGGTCTGGGTGAATTTACGTGCTGAATTTTTTTTATTGTAGGCCTCATTACTGCCATTGCGTGGCCAGCTTCCCTGCTGACTTTAGCCTCCGTCTTAGACAATCCATGGGGAGTTTGCTGCAGAAGATCGGCACAAATTGGACGCACGCTGGCTGATGTCCTTCTTTCTAGACGGCAAGAAAATTCCTAGAAAAATTCAATAGCTTAAATTGGCCATAAGTTTGACAAGTAATTGCTTGTTTCTTACATATGTCGTGTGGTTTTTTTTATATTTTGACAGGCATGGAAATCGTCCAGTTACACTTATTGGTGTCTCCCTTGGAGCTCGCGTTGTGTTTTATTGTCTCCTGGTAAGAAGCTTCTGTAAACCATTTGGTCTTGCTATACAACTCTTTCAAAAAAATTTAATTTAGAAAGAGGTCTGGACGTCATCCAACCATGTGTATACCTAAACAGGCAACTGAAACTCGGCTGAACTAGAACCGTATTCGTAAATTCGTCACACTTTGTCTTTCTTTACTACATTTTAGGAGCTAAGTCAGCGAAAAGGATCTGAAGGAATCGTTCTGGATGCCGTTATGCTCGGTGCTCCCGTCAGTGGTCGAGCCAGCAATTGGAGTAATTTAAGTCGCGTCGTCGCGGGTAACATCGTCAATGGATATTGCTCCGGAGACTGGCTTCTCAAATTTCTGTACCGTGGAACTACTGGTCACTATAGGTAGGTTTCTGCCAGACATCGATTTCGCGTTTTTTTGTTAAGTTACAAGTTACACACACTCCTTCTGAAACTTTTCGAGTTGTCGTTGCTCATCTCTGTTCAACCGTTATTTATACACTTGTTTGAACACTTTACAGGATTGCTGGTTTGGAAAGAGTCACTTGGTCACATCCAAGAATGCATAACGTAAGCTTTTTTTTGGGTTCAGAAAGCTCCGTATACTACACTGCATCTGTAAATCTCAATTTACGTTTTACTACATTAGTATTTGCGGGATATTTGCAGATTGACTTGAGTTCTATTGTTTCTGGACACATGGATTATGCAGACAAGATCGATGAAATTTTAGTTTCACTGGGTTACGCAGAAGAAGAGGAGACGTTGAATACACTTCGTAAGTCCTCGTCATGTATTAACATCAAAGCAAAAGACAAGGCTCTTTTGAACAGAAGTCATTCGGTCGACTCCTTTGTAGTTTTGAGGAAAGTTGAAGCTGCTGAAACGATGCGAGTCGTTGGCAAGTAGATATTTTGTATTCCCTGGAATTTCAAAGTACTTGCTTACATGCCACAGAGTGTTTATAAAGGATTCTACCCGTATAATCTGATAGGGGTAATTGTAGGTAGCTCAGGTAGCTGCAGTTCAGTATAAGGACGTTCTAAAATTACGGTTGCGGTGCACATGCACTGCATCTACCTATGCCCATATACACTGCACTACTATATGTAAGAAAAATACGTAGAAACGAGCTCTTTGTCGTTATCGTCGTCGTATTTTGGTTTCTGTAATCGTTGCCGCACTATTTTGTCTGCCGTTTACTGGAACTAGAGCGCTAAACTAGTTAACAGTATCCGCGATGCAATCTCCTTGTATCAATTTAACTTTCAACTTTGAGAAAAAAAATGTCGTCTAGAGTTTTTAGCCTAAAAAACAAACAAACATATCAGTATTCTGCGCCTAACTTTTTACAGATGACTAAGTGTAAACAAAAACTATTGCAATTATTATAACTTTTAGAGCTGTCTGAGCATCGGGAAAACTACGAAATGCAAACATGACGTACCTTAAATTTGAATTTCAGACTTGAAAATTTTAAAAACTATAACTAATTTTGACAAGGTCAAGAAGCTCACATAGATATAAAAATATAAAATAGTACATAATAACACCGAAAGTCAAATTGTACTGTATACCTTATAAAGCATAATGAATGCAAACACAGCGGTAACAATGGCTAGAACATATATAGGACTGAACTGCTAAAACTTAAAATATTAAAAACTTTTAAATATACAGGTTACAGATTTTTTAGGTATAGTAGCATTACAGTTATAAAGCAAGACTAAAAAAGAAAACATTTCATAAGAGTATATTACTACAAAAAATACAATACTTCATGTTATTGTATATTTTATTCCATCAACGAACGCTTTCCATTTATGTTATGCCACAACAGGAGGTATTATCTACTTACTGTATATAGAAAATAGATTACAAATCGAATGTAGTTTAAATACAATCAAAATCCGGTTGCCAAAGTAGAAATAATTCATACATAATATTCGAAGAACAGAAGTGGTGCTATTTGAAATATAAAATAAAATATATTATAAATAAATAAATTAGCGAATCTGTACAGACAACCAGAGAACGGTTAGATGACCATTACTATTTCCGAACTTAGAATAGAAATATATGTAGAAAATAAAAATCGACAGTTGGGTGATGCTTGAGTAGATAAAGGTTCCGATTGTTGGTATAAAAGAATGCTTCCAATACATTATGTAATCGAACATAAGGGATATGATACAATTTTCAATTTAACTGGACAGTTGAAGTATACACCATACATACAACATAACACAATACAAATTACAAATAAACTTACAAATTTACAATTTAAAGCATTGCAAACTGTTAAAGTACCTCGTGTATCATCATACCTTATGTATCTCGTGTACGGTTTTCGTAGGAAGGTAAAAAAAAATAATTGAGCGTATCGCTTGTTAGCCCGTACGTAATTAAATTTCTAGGTCCTACGTATAATCTTAGACTGTCATATGCCGTGTGTATGTATAATGATTACCAAAAAATACTTACAGACCTGGAGAAAATTCATATAGAAAATATATAATAGGTGATGCAATACGTAAAAGAACAGTTATTCCTCAACCGCATCGAAACAAATAAATTATTTTTTTAGTGTGTATAAATACATATGTAGGACAAAGTTACAGAATACACCTACAGTAATAAAAAATTTACGATTTACAATGCCACTGTTAAAAGTCAAGTCGAAAGTCAACGTGTAGACATTTTTTAAAACACGGGTTGTTGACAAATTAGTGCTTCCCTCATCCAGAAAATAAAAATCTAATAACTAGTACAAGAAGAATCCGAACATTAGGTGTAGTAAGGCAGCATTTGTAGAAACGATAAAAATAAAAAAATGCGGAAGTACACTCCAAGAACGAAGTATAGGTAATTATATAGTTGTTAAACGTGCTCGCAGATACCAAAATAAATTGTTCTAGTGCAGGTAGGTGGTAGGTATGTATAAAAAGGCAAATGCTTAGGTTTGAATGAAAAATAGAATCAGATTGATAACAGGTAGATAATCTTGACCCACTACTGACTAGTAGTAGTACTGTAGGCAGTCTGTACGAAGGAATTTAATTGGACTGCGGCAAATATGTCGCTGTTGCTAAAATAATTAATCCTACAATCTTTCTTAACTATCAAACTTCAGGCTAGTACAGGTACCTGATACTAGTACATAAATTCTCTTGTCCTAATCATTAGAATCCGTACATTAAAAAAAAACAAAAGGCGTCGTAAGAATAATTAACTGCTGTTTAGCTATTTAAATATGTACATTAGTAACTCCATATATACAAAGACTTTTCTCAATTCATACTTCAATTTTTGTGGGGACGTGAACCAAGAAACCAAAAACAAAAAAATTGCGCTTAACCAATGAACTCTAATCTTTAGAAATCAAAGTGAAACCTATACTATTTTCCCATTACAATTACAAAATACGATATGAAGTACACGCTCCAGGATCCAATATTTAAATTTATAATGTTGAGTACGGCTGTTGGTTGTACAATGCGCCCATCAGCTGTAGTTGTTCGTATACATACATATAACTTTAAACACCGTAGAACTAGTGGAAAACCTCAGGCTCTGGCACACTAGATTAGGTACCTTTCACTACAATCAGGTGTCATTTTTGACTTTGAGAAGAAAAATCGAATTTTGAATTTAACTAACGCAGGTAATTAAACACAAAATATGGATAGGTACTTTCATAGGCTTAATACTACATGATCAAGTGAGTAAACGGTAATGGTACAGTTCAGGCTCATCTTTCAGAATCTTTACTATGCCCATTTACCTACAAGTTACTAGTACGTATGTACGTCTATACAAAAATCCTAACTACAGCCCTTCAATCCGAACTATGTAAATCACAGTATCAAATCAATTAGTATAAATCGTCAGTCTTACAGTATGTACCTGGAACTTGAACTTGAATTGTCTAGGAGCCCGGATTGTATACAAATACAATGTTAGGGCATCCTCCAGTAAAATTATGGAAATCGAGTTTACAATGGAAAAATATACAAATTAAACTTAAATAGTATTCAAAAGGTACTGGAGGTTTTTTCGTAGACTATAAAGATATTTATGGAATAAAAATTGTATCCAAACCCAAAGTATAAATCATCTAAAACATTAGACTTACAGTTAGTGTAATACTACATACATATTTACCTACCTAATCATTCCTAGATTTGTAAGAACTCCCTAAAAGCAACAAAACAAGCAAAGTAAGCCCTACACTTTCGAATTACTACGTAATAGACAATTAGATATGAACCTATTCTTACGAAGCTATGTACATATCTATAATTAAAATTATCACAGAGATGTACAGGGACATACATAAGTAGTTATAAGGCGCGTGTTGGGTCTAACTCTCTTTCTTAATTGGTATAGCAGTTCAAATTGCATTTTTAAAATGTTTGACGCAGTTACGTTTTTTATTTCAAACTCAAGCGTAGTAGACAAAAGCTTCATTCGAATCCTAAATCTGTGCAATTTATCATTGCTTCATTATAGCTTTACATACTTATTTTTTCTATGTTTAATTTCGCTTTTTTTTTAAAAGAAATACGTTCGGAATAATATTTTTTTAATAATTTTTTTTTTTGGAATGTAGGATAAATCGCTATGTATGATCTTGTGTGATTATGTACTTTTGACTCATCTCATCTAAATATTATTAATTTGTGAAGTAATGGGGTTGGCCTCTATGGCCAAAAAGGTGTGTAATATATTATATATATCCCTTTACATATTTTTAACTCAGCAATTATTCGGAAATTGCTTTGATTTTTAATTACACTTTGTTTAAATAATATTTATTTTGATTTATCTTTGCCTTATTTTCTTTAATCGCATTAAAAGATTTACTGGAGAACGCAAGCGCAAGTGATGATAGAAATATTCTTGTCGAATATATTTGAATAATGACCCAAAAATAATTACGTCATACTTACCTGACTAAAACACTATTTAGACAAAAAAGTCTTTTGGGCCGAAAGTGAGTTAAACCTCACTTGTCAATTTTTTTGTTTAAGCTAATATATAATATAATAATAATAAGTTGAATTAGTGGATTAGGTAAGTAATGATGAAGTATGATTAACTAGTACTAGTAAGTAATCCATACAAATATAGGTTGGCCGACATTATTAACATGATATAGGTATTTACATTATATAAAAATATATATATGCAGTGTCTATCATCATCGTCTCGTAAAAAGAAATATTGTGATTCATCAATCGTACTCAAACAAAAGTGTCTACTAATGATACAGTGTACTAGTAGTATAATAATTACATTTACAATTACAACTACTCATTTATTTTATATAATACATTATTACTATACATAATATGCTTTTTATGTTGCGTGAGTGGTCGGCTTCGTACCTCCCGACGTCCCAGACTCATCTTAAAGAAAAATTGGTCGTGATTCCGATGCCTTTTAATGAACTCCTGAACTGAAATGTCCAGGCTGCAGAAATACTACCAATTTGTCCTTAACGTGGGTTGCCCCTAGAGTGTGGAGTACTGAACCGATCACTTACGTTTATAAAAAATTTTAAAAAATAATCATTAGTAAGAGTCCTGAATACATACATATATAATAATGAATACAGTTATGTACTTCTTACAACTACAATACAATTTAGTATCTACCTACATATAGCGAAAGCGGTGATATAGCTACTACACAACTAGAAAGTATAGTGGCAGTACATACATAGTTAAACATAACATAATACATTAATACTAATTATAAATTACTGAGTTGCGTCCAGAGATGAACATGAATATGAATCAGAATCAGAAAAGGTGAACCATGTTTTCTATCGCCTCATACGTTCAGACTATACGGCTGTACTAGTATTGTTCTATTGTATACTGCAACGTTTTTTCGACTTGACCTTGTTGTTCCCACAGTTTTTGAGTCACTTGCACAAGATTTAAATGCCATCAACCCATTTAAATGTCTATTCAAAGCGAATGCCTATACAACTTTACTAGGGGCATAAGTCCCATCAAAATCCGTGAAATTCGTGAGTGTCACTTCGAAATTGTGGCGAAGCTCAAACTGTAACTAAAGTTAAGTTGAAAATACGCTGAGCAGTAAAAAATTTGATCGAAAATACATACAAGAGGCAACCAACTAACTACGGGCATACGAACTATGATTCTATTTGTTAGCTTAACTAAAATTATCCGTCATATCCAAGTCACAGACTTACTACAATTGCGAGGTTACGTTTGATTTATGAACAAACAAAAAGGAACTACAACCATACATGTACATACATTACTAAATTATCATTATATACGTATAAATCCGTTGAAGACGATGAATTATCCGCTGTTTAATTACGATTCGGAAGTGAGTACTTTATAAAAAGAAATACAAAACATTGCGTTGCATTTTTGGAACCCCCCCCCCCCTCCTAAATTAATATTAATAATCCAAATCCAATTAATTTGGCAGCTTTACAAAAACAAGGACGCATACGTAGGTCCATTGAGCGGTACACAAGTTTCACAAAGTACGTAGGATTGCCTACATATATAATTGTTATAGTCCTAGCTGCAAAATAAGTTAACTGTGAATTGAACTAATTGCTTGAGTGGAGTACCAGTCAGTTCGTTTTATGTCGTCTCACTATTATTCGTCAAGTGTGCAGTAATTAGTTAATTATAGTACGTGATCTTTGTACGTTACCAAAGTAAATGCTTTTCCGTCAAGAAATAGGGAAGCATTTACCAAAATGCATTTATTTATAGGTACGTAGTACCCTTGCATTGTACTATGTACCTTTAATATGTAATTAACTATGTTATGACTATATATATATATAGATATATAAAGTTAAACAATATATTAGGTATATAGAGACAAATGTTATTTCGCAAGAAATGCAAAAAAAAAAAAATAGGTACATAAATGGTAACAACTACATGCAAATTAATTACGAAAAACGAAACTAACTAAGCATATCAATTGAATGCCTTTTAAAGACATTCGTACAAACTTATATATTGTTCGAATCGGTCAGCGGTCAATTTTCGTGTTCCACAACAAAGGAATAAACTATATATATATTATAATAATATGACAACTGAAAGATGAAAAATAAAATTTATGTATAGGGTTTAACTTGTAACATTAAATTGTAATTCATATAGGAGAGACGTACTATTTA
Source organism: Dicyrtoma fusca (assembly GCA_034695205.1). Lineage (NCBI taxonomy): Eukaryota > Metazoa > Arthropoda > Collembola > Symphypleona > Dicyrtomidae > Dicyrtoma > Dicyrtoma fusca. The sequence goes on along the minus strand of JAQFZC010007703.1, from coordinate 2,439 downwards.
AAAGTGAAAACGTAACTTATACATTGTTGATATCAGAATGTTCTAAAAATTAAAAAATTAACACACAAATATAAAAAAAAACCATTTCAAAGAGTCACACTCAACTTTTTAGGAGTGGGACGTACAATGTATTAGCATCAGTACGAAATCTGTTTTGATGTCCATTGGTTTCATAATAGATAATTAGTATTGTATAGTCTATACCTATTGTATCCAACATATCAAAATTAAAATATTGTGTATAGTTCCAAATGAAAAGTATAATAATACATGATAATTATAAAAAAAAAATGGAATAAAAAAAAATATGTTTGTTGACGTTCGCTTTGAAAATATGTGTCATTTGAACGGAATTTTTATTTAATATCGACTGAAACTGAAAGCATTATTTTTGACCCATAATCTCGCATCGGTGTCGGTGAGGTGCCTATGTAATTACGTATTGATAACTACCTGTTAGAACATGGTCGATGGTCGGATGTGCCACTAATTACAGTTGTGCATAACATAAGGGCTCCGCTAATGGTAGATTAATTACAGTTGTTGTAGTTGTTAAATACCGTGTTGATTATAAGTTATTATGGATAGGTTGCAATTGATGGAATTGTAATTTGCAATTGGATAGAAGAAGAAAAAAAAATTGTTGTGATAAGTTGTGTGTGAAAAGTAACACAAGAATATTTTCCCTCGTTTTTTTTTTCATAATATCCTGTGAAAACATACGGCATTTGAGTTGAAATTGGGAATCAAATCAAATGAGTTTTGCCCCCCCCCCCCCTTCCCCGACCACCATCACCATTCATTAGAACCATCATAACCTCACAAGGGAGCAACCTGAATGTAAGTAGGTACATTCTTTACAATGTACTTGCAATGGCTTGCATTTTGCGTACAATTTATTACTTACCTACATTCTACATATATAATATTTTGTCAGCCTGCCAGGCCAGGCCAGCCAGGGAGCGAGCCCCGTGAACTTTTGCACATTTTTATCTATAGATATGGCATTTTATCAAGTGAGTTAATTAAAATACTTGCATGTCTTCCTAATTAATGACTCATAAAATTATGAATATGAAAAAATATTAGTAATTACATGAATAGTTTGCATCGATGGAGCTTACATGCATTATTTGTATTGTGCAATTGAATTTTTTTTTATTTTTACAGTACTCTCATACCCTCCTTAAAGTATGTAACAAGTTTTTAACAGATGACATACAAAATGTTCCTATTTAAAGTGTAATACACGGCAAAGCTTTTAACTCCAAGGCGAAACAGAGGCAGAACTTCCTACATGTACGGTACTTATTGCCTCTGATTTCCACGAAGAGCGTGTATGAGGTCCATGTCCATTAAGACCACCGTCCACAGAGCAGAGTGACACTGACAGACTTGACAAGAAATCGAAGAAATTACATTTCCATTATTCTATTACTCCATAGTTATTACTTACTTATGTTAATGATGACGATTGGACGATTCAATATTACAGTAAACAGAAACTAGGAGGCAGGGGATGGGATGGAAGCTCAGTCAAGTTAAATTGAAGACAGCCACTTTATTATTTTAATAACTTTTTACTAATAAAGCATTAAAACATTCACATTGTAGTATTCCGTCAGAGCCGCATGCATGGGGGCTTTAATCATAGCGTTTTGAGCAGCATTAAACAAAAAATGCAAAAAAAAAAAAGAAACAAGAATTGGAATTGGAGTTGAAAGCTTTACCTGTATTGCACTTTAAATGATGAATACCTTGTGTATCAACTCTAGTCAAATTAACTCGACGTTCTGTGGTCTGTATAGTCTGCACCGTCTGCATAGTGATAGAAATTTTTTCTAGGTTCTGGTTCTGTTCTGTTCTGGGAATATATTATTACTATTACTGTGGGCTCCATGGGAAAAGTAGATTTATCATGTAAAAGTATTTCAGTCAGTCCGTTCATATCCCTTCATTCCATTATCAAATGTCACCACTACCATCATCGTCCATCGTCCCTTCATTTTATCAGGATCATAGCATCATTTTATATTTTTATGACGCGTATTCATGATTTATTATCTGATCCTGTTCACTCACACTCACACACACGGTTCGTTTCGTTTCGTTTCATTTCATTTCATTTCATTACGCTTTGTAACATTAACTTTTGATTTGATTTTTTCTCTCTTCTTCTTGCGATGGTTTTTTTTAATATTTTTGAAACTTGACAAGTTGACTTTTATTTAATTATTATCTTTACCACCTACCTAGGGACTTAATGCAGAGAAATGAAGGAGCTTCCACATGCCACTACTGTACTACGCACATATCGTCTGTGTAAATGCAATTTGTCCCAAGTCCAGTGTATGCTTAATTGCAATATGTCCCAAGTCCTTATAATGGAAAATATCATTATGTGACAAAACTAGCAAATAACACATTTCAAAACAGTCA
>JAQFZC010007702.1:0-10912 GCA_034695205.1 Dicyrtoma fusca | reverse complement strand
AAGGAAGATGGGAGCTTTAGCCACGGTTTAGAACTGTCCGATGGAAGCAAACAACAGGCTTCCGGCTACATTAAGAACCCAAATGAGCCAGACCAGGAGAAGAGAATCCAAGTCATTGAGGGCTCCTACACTTTCGTTGATCCAGAAGCTGGACCCTTGACGTAAGTTCAATATATTATGTTTATTTTGCTACTAAAAACGAGGGTAATTATATGAGTGTATATCTTTTTAAGTATTCAAATAAAATTATTGTATTTACATTCACAGTGTGAACTACATTGCCGATGAAAATGGATACCAGGCCACCGGGTCTCATTTGCCCACTGCTCCACCCACCCCAGACCATGTCGTCAAGCTCTTGCAGATCATTAATGCCAACGCCCGCCAACAACGTGAGACGGCTTCCCAACGACAACAACCACGACGGTTCTAAGGAGCTCGTATTTATATTTGGAACAAAGGGTGTTTTTACTGCCATTACAGTGTATACACATATATTTTGATCTAAAACAGAGAAATGAAATTCTAATGCGTAGGTACATATACATATTATACTGTAATCTATGGTTTAGTATTTCTTGTATTTATTTTTCCAAGCCCAGACTCTGCTTCATATTGTTTCAAATTATACTTCCAGAAACATTATTATTTTTATACAAGATATTTTGGTCTGCCATCACTTGAGATGTTAGTAAACAATATTGTTAAATTCATGATAACGTAATAAACTGTGGTACACTTGGTATTTTTTGTAATCACCTCGTAATACTACGATTATTAGAATGGAAATTGTCGAGTAATTTATTACACTTGCCTAGTACACATTTTGTCTCCGATGCCGAGATACTCCGTGTCTTTGTGATAAAAGATAAATCAAATACAACTCACGATCAGTAACACAAATGCACATTGACATAAGCATTCTTCGCGTGTGGGTCCATAGGAATGACATCGTAGTTTTCTTTTGCTGAAAAAATCCCCTATTTTGGATTTAGCCGAATTAGCAAGGAGCCTACGTTTGCAGGAAGCGCTCCATTTTATCCGTAATGAAAACCGTGTATGTAAGTATAGCTGTATAATATTAGTTAACGTGTATCTAGGGAACTTAGCTGTAAAGCTGAACTGTCAAACTGGCGACATATGAGGTGGGTTGAATAAACAGTTCACCTCAAAACGCAAGGACGGGGTAGTAATATAACGTACGTTAGAGCATTTTAAATGGATTTTAAGTGCAAGTGTTGTACACGCAATGCAGTGTCAATAGCGTTGCAATTTCAATGATTTATCGATTCAACAGATTAGCTAGATTACACTATTTATGAATAGAGAGGATGTTACATATACAGAAGATTACTTTTACTGCTTTCTTCACAACTGAACTAAATTCTACCAAAACGTCATGAAAAGGCCAACAAAAACTTTCGAAGCTAGAACTAGATGCGTAAATTAATTTCCGTCTGAAATAGTTAATAACACTAGAATAATCAAAAATTCGACCTAATTTAATTTAATTTTGACGCTGACGCCAAGTCAGTGAAAACTCCGCATTTATGTAAATCAAGAAAATTGATCGGTTTCCAGTACTACTATATTGTAGTCTTGGTGGAATGTGGGGCTATTAGCTGTAAATTGATAAATATTCTCAGCTGTCTCGGAAATATATGGTGTTCAGTATGTTATTAAATTGCAATGCGAACTAACCGTCTCATCTGACGAAAAGTCAGTGTCGCCAGGACAAGGTGGGTAAAGAATGACACCTTTTTGTGACATTTGATTGAATGCAATAATGTCCACACGTCGAGAGCTCCCATCATCCCAGGATGTGTTCAGACTGTTGGTCAAGTATGTTTCCGTCACCCAAGTTGGCTTCCTATAAGACTTTCCAACCTTTTTTGCTCATAACGTTGGCAAGTAAGCTTACGGCATGATGCATACTGTTGTGCAATAGCTCACATCTCCGACATTTACCGTGGATGTGTCCTAGGGTTTATTTGCTTTACAACCACAGCGGCAAAAATGGTCTGCTCCATGGTAAGGTTGGTGGATGGCTTTAAGGGCAATACATACTGTGTCATTTTAATAGCAATAATGGTCCAATCAGATATGGTAAGCCCGTTTTTTTAATCTATCCCGTGGCACTCGAAAACTTGAACAGTTGATCGGTCATTTAATTTCAGAGTCTAGAGATTTGATTTTCTCCATGAATGCTACACTACAAGGATCCATGTTTATTACCGCACACAAAGAAAGCTAAATACGCGAAACATGGATTGGAAGTGGATAGACACTGGTCAACCTTTTCTTATCTCCTTTGAATTGTACGGTTTTGAGGATTTTTGGTGAACAAAAAGTTGATGTTGTTGGCCTTTGCTATGTGTCAAATGGTCGGCTTTCAGTCAACGCCAGCGAAACAAAAAAAGTAGAGGCTGAAGAAGCCCAACAATGCCACACCACCACTAGTATTTATTTAATTCTGGCTACTGATGCACACACACACTCGTTATTGGTATGTGAGTCAGTGCAAGCCGTTGACACCTAGTAATGACGCCCATTAATAATTTTTTAGTGTGATTTTTACTTGATTCGAGGAATAATTTTAGTGCGTATATGCGCCTATCTACACAGGGCCAGGGTAGAGGTAGATTATTACTGTTACTTAGCAGTAACAGCTGATTTGAATGCCAAGTTATTTTGGAGCTATAAAAAGGGAAGGAATATGAGCAACAGTATTCAGACAACTAACAGACACTGTCCTGTCCAATCATTTATTTTAACACAGCAGAAATAACTTCTTAAGCCTACAACATGAAATACGTAAGTTCTAAAAAATTACCAATCGGTTGCTTAGCAGTTTCGCAAAATATGTTTTTAGTTTTTTGAGTTTAGTTTTACCCTGTCATTTTGAAAATATAATACAATTTTGGTTGTTACACTTTACAGTTTCTGGTTCTCGCTCTTTTGGCCGTGTCCGCCGCTGCCCTTAGTGACCCCAAGTTGACCACCGTTCTCAAAAGTTCCCAGGACATTAAGGATGACGGCAGCTTCAGCTATGCCTTAGAATTATCCGACGGAAGCAAACAGAACGCTGCTGGCTACATTAAGAACCCAAATGAGCCAGACCAGGAGAAGAGAATCCAAGTCATTGAGGGCTCCTACACTATTGTTGATCCCGAAAATCCAAATGCTCCTCCATTGACGTATGCTTAAAATATCCGAACTTTCCACCAAAATTGTAATTTAAACATTTTTGAATCTTTTTTAATTAATTCAAACTATATTGTTTTTAAATTCATAGCGTGAGCTATGTTGCCGATGAAAATGGTTTCCAACCATCCGGAAATCATTTGCCCATTGCCCCACCCACCCCAGATCATGTCATCAAGCTGTTGGAGATCATCAATGCCAACGTCCGCAGGCAACGTTAAATCGCTGCTCAACGTCATTAGTAAACTGATGGAATTTTTGACTACGATTTATGTATAACGAGTTTTGTATTTAAACGTGCTGTAATGAGCTTGTGGCAAAGGAGACACTTTTTTTTATTTAATTCCTTTTGTTAGGAAACTCAATTGTCAAAATCTTTATTTATTTAAGCTCGAATTCTTCTGCACAATATTTCAAATTCGGTTGCCGTGAGCATCATCTTTTGCTTCGATCGAACAAATAAAGAAATATTTTTAATCATACAGCGTTAAAACATGGCAACACATGTACTAATTATTGGATTTATTGCACGGCAGAATCAGTATATCATTACATTTTACACTTACATCCATATCAATGTTTAGCTTATTCAAAAAATTGTAGCAATTTATGTATGGCAGTGAAAAAGGGTTTGCATAGGTTGGATTGCAAAAGGCAGGCAATAAACGGTCACCTGGATGTATATAGTGCCTCACTGATCGTACGAACGTGAGCCAATTTTTCCTGTAAAGCCATATTCATGACTAATATTAAAAATTATACCGTAGTCGTATTTAAAATTCTTAAAATATAATCACACTTAATCCTGGATTCATTCCATTATTTTACAAGCTATGTACCGGATACGACTGTCCTTTTTTTCAACTACATGAGTTCAGAGGTTGAGTAAACAAAGATTTGTTTCCACTAAATATATTTTGATTACCATCAAACACAAAGATGAAGCAATCACAGGCCAACTGTACAATCTACTTAGCAAAACTGAATATAATGTGAGATGGGGCAAAACTACACCATGGTTCAAGACCGCGTGGATAGGAAAAAACTATAATATGTGGCAAATCCGCGTTATGATCTAGAGCATAAAAGGGCAAAACCGTGGATATCCAAAACCGTGGAGAAACCACTCCAATATGTTCATTTCAGGTCACATTTATTATATTAAAATTCGATTGTTCCATTATAATAATACTATAGTTACATATTGCAGTTAGTTTGTGGTTTGAATATGGATAGACTAACATCAGCTATATTAAAATGTGCCGTCAATAAGGGTATAAAACCCGAATAGATGTTAACCCTCGGATATCTAAGATGTTTCCAAACTGTATCCCCAAATGGTGCGTTACCTAGCTTTTTTAAAAAACCAATATAGCAGACTGACGTACTTTGCCACATTGCAGATTTTCCCTATTTTAATGGCAATGAAGCAATTTTAGGACAACAAATTAAATTTCTTGAAAACAACTAAAATATTTTTTAAATTACTGCTTATCAATAAAGAACTTCACGCGCAAAGGTTTTTGAATTTTGGTCCGCCAGTTTCCCGCCAAAAAATATTTCTTTGAAAACATTTAGCATTACGTAAATGGGAAAACAATACTTTTTCATTTTGAAAGTTGGATGCTATTTATTGATAAAATTTCATAAAAATTTATTACTAGGTAAATAAACTACTGCGGTTTCACTGGTCATCTCGGAAATCGTCGTAAAATAAAAACTCAGGGTGTAGCGTTAATTAATAAAACTCCTTTTTAGCAAAACAGAAATTCTAAATTGGCGCACGGCTAGTAGTAGTTACTTTCAGTTTGTAGTGGTTGTTGTTACTGCTTCCACTTCCAGTGTTTAGTCTCCAGGATTTTTTCAATTTTGAAGTAAAAACTTACAGTTTTTGAAAAAGTTTGGTACCTCCCCAATCAGTGAAGTGTGGCCAACCCGCACGTGTTCAAAAAATTTCAAAATAATATTTTTTTGTGAGTGAAATTTAAGTGAAAATCAGAAATTATAGTTTCAATTAGCATAACACGCATGGTGAATATTGAGGTAAGAGTTTATTGCTTATAAATAATAACGTAGCACTCGAGGCAAATAGAATAATAATAATAAAATAGCCGGTTTGTTTTAGTGAATAAAGTTGTAAACTTTCCTTAATAAGTAGCGAATGTGATAGTTGAAAAAAATCCAAATTTTGCACCAAAATACCTACAATTTTAAACTATTTTAGAAGCTGTATTTAGGCTAATTTGCGGCTAACGTTTCAGAGGTATTATAGAAGATCTTACAAATACATGTGTAATAGATTTTGATGTAAATTTTATAGAATGATTTTTTATTTACTTAACCCTAGATTGAGTTTGTCTAAAAAATGAAGCCAAAAAAGCTTTCAAACTATGGAGACACTAAAATTAAAAAAAATGACCTTGTCAGTACATTTCTAGAAAATTCTAATGATTGGAAGCGCAACAAAAAAGCGTGTGAACGTCGTGCAGCTGCAATAATTTTTAATTACTTGGGGATGGATTTGCACGCCAAAGAGAAAGCAGAAATTCAAAGAATAGTTTCAATTCTACGTTTCGATTTCCAAAGAAAGTTCACCAAATTCAATGGGCATAAACAAAGATTTTTTAAAGAACACTCATCATGGCTTGAGTCTTATTTTCGTTTACCATGTAAGTATTTACTTCATAAATTGTCACCATCTTCTGAACCGACAAAACAGTCAACAACTTCCAGGAAAACCAAGGCGTTCGAAGAATTAGCAGGTCGTTCTAAACGGTTGAAATTGTCAATCTTAAGCAAACAACAACTCGACCAGAGTGAAAAGGAAATAATTCTTACTGCTTGCAAGACCATGAAAATGCGAAATGGTGGAAAGTCAGATATGTCTTCCTTGTTAGAAAGCGTTTCGAGTCCATCTAAAGCAAAATTCGTTGTAGAGAAACTCAAGCAACCCGACCTTATTCCTTTTAGCCCGCAAGAGGCACTGAACCTTTTTTTGGAGAAACGAATGCCGTATGACTTATATACAAGTCTCACAAGACAGAGCAAAGCCAGATGTGCAAATATTTATCCGTCCTACCGATTACTCCGTCAAGCTAGAGAAGAATGCCGACCGTCTAAAGCATCTATATCAATTGATGAATTTTGTGCTACTGTATCAACTGAAGGTTTACTTCATAACACAGCTCAGCGTCTAGTCAAATTACAGGAAGAAGTTATTAATACAGTTATGCTTAACAGAAAAGCAGAATTAAAACTGAATTTGGTATGTTCCTGGGGTTGTGATGGAAGTTCTGCTCATTCTAATTACAAGCAAAAAGGGTCTTCCAACCTCAATTCGATGAATGAGTCAAATATGTTTTTAACTACTATGACGCCCTTGCGTTTAGTTGCAATTGTTGGAAAAAACAAGAAAGAAATTGTATTTTGGAACAATTGTCTCCTACAATCTTATAGATACGATTTGAGTAGTTCGTTTCTTATTTACATGTAAGTAGCAATAGTATGTTGTGTTGCTTTATTCTCAAACTTAACGTATCTCTTTTGTTACGCATGCTTGTTAAATTGAACGGTCATGTTTTAATTTATTTAACAGGTCGTGTAGACCCATGAAAATTCAATACAGAAAAAAAGCAAGGAATTAATTTTAGAAGAAATTGAAAGAGTGAAAGAGGACATTGCCAAGTTGTCTCAGTTAGAAATTGTTTTGAAAAACGGAAGAAAAGTCGTAGTTACTTTCACCATGAAGTTAACAGTAATTGACGGAAAGGTTTTAGCTATTATTCAGCATGTACCATCTATGTGCTGCCCCCTTTGTCGTTCAAAACCTAACGATTTCAATAACAAAGAGAATGTTGAAAATGGGAAGTTCAAACCTGTACAGTCATCCCTATTGCACGGTGCCTCCTCTCTTCATGCACGAATTAGATTTATGGAGTGCCTGCTTCATGTGGGATATCGTTTGGAAGTTACAAAATGAAGGATTACAGACGAGGAAGACAAAGAAAAAGTTCAAGGAAGGAAAACAAATATTCAAGAATCTTTCAAAAATCTCCTTAGTTTAAGGATTGATTTTCCTAACCCTGGGGGTGCGGGAAATAGTAACGATGGCAACACGGCTAGAACGTTTTTCGAAAACTTTCAAACTACTGCTCAAATCCTTGGATTAGAAAAAGAAATTGTTCTGAGATTTTTCATTATCTTAACAGCCATTAACTGTCAGTTACCTCTAAATGCTCAAAAGTTTGGAAAGTACTGTGTAGAAACAAACAACCTATTCATTGATTTATACGGATGGTATAAAATTCCGTCGTCTGTACACAAAATATTGGTTCACTCGGAAGCTATTATTATTTCCAGTATTTTACCGCTCGGCATGTTGAGTGAAGAGGGCGCTGAATCCCGCCACAAATATTTCAGGTAAGTTTTTAGTTGGGCCACGATCATATTTTATTGAAATATAAATACTTAGATTTTCAACTTCTGGTGGTAAATAATACGGACATTATATAAAAAATATGCACTATTAAATTATAATGCATTTTTCAATTTACAGAAATGACAGATTACTTCACGCTCGAAAAAACAGTAGAATAAATGCCATGACAGATGTTTTTCTGCGAGCTTTGGACACTTCCGACCCTTTGATAGCGTCGTTCTCAGTGCGCACTAGAAAACTGTTGGGAAATAGAAGACCATTACCACCTGAAGTAATTAGTTTCCTAATTGAACCACACGTTTCTCCACTGTCAACCCAAGAATCGTCTCAAAGTTCAACTGCATCCATCAGCAGTGAACATTCTCTCATGGAAAGCCATTCCAATGATTTAGAAAGTTATGTTGATGACCTAGGAGATGCCATTGTATTAGAATGTGAAGAGACTGACTGATTTATGTTATTCCTCGACATTTGCAAAGAGGTTTAAAATTTATTATTAAGTTATTCTGATATAAATATTGGTTACTACACTGTATACTGTACCTACAATGTGTATTGCAATATCAGTGTTTCATTGTTATGCTATGACCGTATTTCTTATAGTACGACCAATTCCGAGATGACCAGTGAAACCGCAGTAGTTTATTTACCTAGTAATAAATTTTTATGAAATTTCATCAATAAATAGCATCCAACTTTCAAAATGAAAAAGTATTGTTTTCCCATTTACGTAATGCTAAATGTTTTCAAAGAAATATTTTTTGGCGGGAAACTGGCAGGCCAAAATTCAAAAAACTTTGCGCGTGAAGTTCTTTAATGAAAAGCAGTAATACAAAAAATATTTTAGTTGTTTTCAAGAAATTTAATTTGTTGTCCTAAAATTGCTTCATTGCTATTAAAATAGGGAAAATCTGCAATGCTTTGCCACAATGCATACTACTACGTTTGATTTACCACTGACCAATCTATTATAGTTCCGGGTTAATACATACGTTAAAACGTCCTAAAACGTGCTTTCCTGCCATATGACAAATTTATTTCTTTTCCTTTGTTTGCAAACTATCCCCCATCTCCCCTGCCACCATACGGCTTTTCTAAGCAACTCACGCTCAGCAGATTTTGGACCCCATCCTCTCCTTTACTTGTAAACGTAATTGATGAATGCACCCTTTGTCTCTCAATAAATTGAACGTCTAAAATTAACAACTCTGGCATAAAATCATAGTATTCCCTTCACATCATTATTCACATACAGTTAACAAGAAATCTGCTTTTCACAAATTATGTATGTGCTTAATCACTACAATACATACAAGCATGCCTACCAACAACCGGAATAGAAGCCATACAGCCGGTAGGAACTGCTGGCAAATAAAACTGGAATTCATAAAATAATATGAATAAGAATACGACGGGTACAAGTCAAAATATTCAGTTTCTTTTTAGATATTTTAGTTTTTAACGATTTTGGGGATCGAAAAGTGGATCTTGTTGTCCTTTAATTTTTGTTATATGTTAAATATTCTGTCCATCACTTGCAAGTTAAACAAAACTTGTGGACGGCACCCCAGGTATCTATACGTATTCCCAGTGACTGCCAAATGTTGTACTTTCATATTCTGGTATGTATCTAAGTCAATGTACTCCAAAGTGATGTAATCATATAACGACCATTAGTCTTCTTAATTGCTGTACTTACGTGAATTTCAATCTCTATTTTAGTACATGGTTGTACATGTTTGTACCTACAACTGCGGTTATAAATGGCTCAAGTACTATTGTCAATATCAAAGGTGGCAGCCGCAGTTTTTATTAGATATTTGAATGGCAAATTATTTTGCAAGTATAAAAAGGAAAGGAAGATGAGCAACTGCATTCAGACAGCTTCCAGATCTTGTATAACATAGCCATAGCTCACAACTAGCACCGCACCAACTGTCAACATGAAATACGTAAGTACTAAAAAATAAAATAATTTTGCCATCATCAGTGTTTTCTGATCTTCTTCATGGTTTAACAATAATTTTTGTAATAAACTGATTTTAATAATTTTGTTTTGCTACAGCAATTGACTATTTTGAGAATTTGACAAAAAATATTTTTTTAAATTACAGATTGTGGCCCTCGCCCTTTTTGCAGCCTCCGTCTCGGCGGTGGTTGACCCAAAAACCATCACCGTTATTAGTAGCAGCCAAGATATTAAGGAAGATGGGAGCTTTAGCCACGGCTTAGAATTATCCGATGGAAGCAAACAACAGGCTTCCGGCTACATTAAGAATCCCCAAGAACCAGACCAGGAAAAGAGAATCCAAGTCATTGAGGGCTCCTACACTTTTGTTGACCCACAAGCTGGACCGTTAACGTACGTTCAATATATTATGTTTATTTTGCTATTAATAACGAGGGTAATTATATCAGTTTTTATCTTTTTAATTATTCTAATAAAATTGTTGTATCTAAATTCACAGTGTGAACTACATTGCCGATGAAAATGGATACCAAGCCACCGGGTCTCATTTGCCGACTGCCCCACCCACCCCAGACCACGTCGTCAAGCTCTTGCAGATCATTAATGCCAACGCCCGCCAACAACGTGAGACGGCTTCCCAACGACAACAACCACGACGATTCTAAACCGGCTGTATTTATAATTGGAAGGAAGCGTGTTTTTATTGTAATTGCAATGTATACATATTTATTCAAATCTTGAAAACAGAGATTCGTAATTCCAATGCTGATACTTATATTGTAATCGGCGACTTAGTATTTCTTGTATTTATTTTTCTAAGCCCAGATAGAATCTGCTATATACTGCTTCAATTATAGTAAGAAAGACTTTTCTATGGTTACTACAAAATGAGATGTTAATAAAGATTGATCTGATTCGTGCACACGTAACAAACTGAGGTACGCTTGGATTTTTTTTATCATTATCACATTGTACATATCCACTGGTTTGAATTGAAAGGATCCAGTTATTTATCATCCCTGAACACACATTTTGTACCTTATATTATTATTAATCTGGGTTTTAATCAATTCTCAGCGCAGACTAAGGAATAGCACACTGCTGTATAAAAGTATATGTATATAACTCATCTAAGAAATAATTCTAAGACAGCTTAGGACAGAGGTCCAATTTAAAAAAAATATTTGTTCGAAATTAAGTAACGTAGGTATTATAAAAGCCTTAAAGCAGGCGTGCTTGGGTGAGCGGTTAGGACTGCAGACTGGAATGGAAATTTCCAGCCTCAGACACCTGGCTTCAAT
>JAQFZC010007701.1:0-10913 GCA_034695205.1 Dicyrtoma fusca | reverse complement strand
GTTATTCTAGTCCTTTCGTTATTCTATTATTGATTATCACAATTAAGTGTTTATCACAATTACGTGCACCTACCCTATAACTACAAGTATGCTCAAATCCTTTTAAAGTATAATTGGTACTGATTTTACTTTTAAGAGTGATTGCCTAATGCCTTTGTAAAAGTTTGCAAGTAGGGCAGAGTATCGATCGTTAATAGGTAGCTCATTAAATATGAATTATTTTACAAATAGGTATGTGTTGTCTTTGTGTGCATTCAGGCCAGTAGGTAGCCAAAAAAATGTAATTTAACCAAGAAATAATTTGTCTGGACTGAAATAGTAAGGCTTGTTGTTACCCTTCAATAATTAAATAAATTTTTGTGTAGATTGTCCTGGCACTCAGAGTGAGAAAGCTGGAAAGGAATCAGCTTGTAAGGGATGTCCAAATCAAACTATATGCTCTTCCGGAAAAGCAAACCTTCCGGATCCAGGTTGGTTATTGGTTGTGTATACTGTCAACTTGGGTTATACGTTGTGTGATTGTACAATATTGACAATCATTACGTGGATGTTAGAGATACATTTTTAATTTTTTAATAATCTCATGATTATTTAATTAGTTTTTTATGATTATACATAAATTTTAGCAATATCAGTTATCGCAGCGAAGCTTTCTACAGTCAAACGGAAGTATCTGGTTTTGTCGGGTAAAGGAGGAGTTGGCAAATCAACTGTTTCAAGTCTTCTATCGAGAGCATTTGCTGCAAATGCCGATGCAAATGTACGTCAACTTGAAAATACATTTCTTAAATATTTGAATAAGTATGCTTGTGTTATGGAGCGTCTAATGTGCTAATTCTAGTTTGGCTACTAGTGCTACCAAATGATACGATTATGTGATTAGTGGCTAAATAAAGTTTTTATATAACATATTTTATAAACTTTAGGTTGGGCTTCTAGACATCGATATTTGTGGACCTTCTATTCCTCGAATAATGGGATGTGAGGGAGAAGTCGTAAGTTGATTCATTTATTCATTTCTAGATACGAACCGACTTAAGCTTTAGAGTTATGAGTTACCACATGCGTCTGACAGTTACTGGCGGACGGAAAAATATTTACTCAAAAGTAGATTCTAGTTAGCAGTGCCAACTATTACTATATTTTCATTTTTGGTACAGGTCCATCAGAGTGGTTCTGGTTGGAGTCCAGTCGTAAGTCCATACAATTGTTGCCGAAAACATCATAGAATATAATTTTGCAATGATATTTATCTGGTTTACTTTTACTTTTTTGTTTTATTGCTTCGTGAATAATTTGATGAGTTTTTGTGTTAAATATGCTTGCAGTACGTAGAAGATAATTTGAGCGTGATGTCCGTTGGATTTTTACTTGATAGCCCAAAATCAGCCGTTATTTGGCGAGGGCCGAGAAAGAACGGTAAGTGTTGTTTTGAATACTTATCAGCATATCGTTAAACTTGGACATTTGACGTACAAAGTGTGCAAACTTATTTAATTATCAGCATTCTAGGATCCAACATTGCTTAACGATAAGGATTTAAACTTACAGTCCTAGTTTTATCTAAATTGTGATGTAAAACTGTATTTCATGTGGACAGTGCAGTAGGCATCGAGAAATTACATTTTTATTGTTCTGTTGTTCTAGGATTAATAAAACAATTTTTAATGGAAGTGGATTGGGGCACCAATTTGGATGCATTAGTAGTCGATACACCCCCAGGAACATCCGACGAACATTTGTCTATTTCTACTTATCTTTCAAAGGTAATTTCCGACTCCTGATTGTATCCTTAACAATATCATATGTATTATTTTGTCTCGCGAGGTACAAATAAATGAAGTAAGTAATGTAAAATTTCCATTGAATATATTCAATAATGTTGAGGTATAAAATAATCCTAATTATGTATAAGTTAAACGCATATGTTTTAGCTTATTTTAATTTACTTTATTAATCGTGAATTATTCATCGGGGGTTATTATTAGTATGCTCTTCTTTTCTAGTGTAACATTGATGGCGCTATTGTGGTAACAACCCCTCAAGACGTTGCTATTTTAGATGTCAGGAAGGAAATAGATTTCTGCCGTAAAACCAAAATTCCAATCGTTGGAATCCTTGAAAATATGAGTTTGTTTGTGTGTTCTAAATGCAGTGTAAGTTAATCTAAAACATTATTTAAATGGTACTAGTAGTGAACTTTTGGGTAGCAATCTGTATTAATTGTATATTTTTGAAAAAGAAGTTGAGTTTAGTGAACCATTCAGGAGCACATTTGCTGGCAATGTGTTTCCTATGGACTTGTGGTCGGAGTTTGTAATATGTATAACGATTTATTAGGTGAGTGTGTGGTTAGTTCATAATTTTTTTTATAATTTTAGCATCAAGTTGAATTGTTCCCAAGAACAAGTGGTGGTGGAGAAAGCCTAGCCAAAGAATGCGAAATCCCTTTCCTGGGAAGAATTCCAATTGATCCCAATCTAGCTAAAACTTGTGATGACGGAGTAAATTTCATTACTTCGTTTCCAGACTCTCCAACGACAAAATTTATGTTAGAACTAGCACAAAAATTAGCTTAACTCTGAAATGAATTTTTTCTTTGGATTTTTTAGCTGAATTTTTATTGAATAAAACAAGGTCGTATCTGTATAGATTAAAATGGTGTCTGTAAGTATGTTATCTCTTTAAAAAGCATGACGTTTGCACATTTGGTTGTGCTTTATATTATTTTTGCCTGTTTCGGTCGTCCATGAATATATTTCGATAGCTGGGAGATGTATTTAGTGAGTCTACTTATGACTTATGCTAGCAGCGGAAGAATCGGATTCAGATATTTACACACAGAGTATAAGGGACTTATAAGGGACACTTAATAAAAATACTATATATTAGCAAGCTGATGACAGTAGTATTGATATTGATATTCATTGTTTATCTAGTGCATACATGTTTATATATTTGAATATATCGTTTGTATGTACCTACTCCTACTTCGCCTACTTGACAAGAGATCCTACAATGTTATCAAAGATTGCAGAACTACTAAAAAAAATGTATAAAAGTAATGTATCACTTTACAACTTTACTTAATTGCAGGAAGAATTGGTATTCATTATGAATTTTGCTATTTTATCTTCGTAAATCTAATCGGGTCTAATTTATTTGCATCTCACTACTATCTAGCTTGTTAAGTTCAATGAAAATTGATTGACATCTGAAAATTTTACAAGTGATACTTGTAAAAATATACACTACAGGTACTTACATTCTACGTTATTATTTTCAGTTTCATTATGAATACAGTGGAATCTCGTTATATCGGTTTCTCAGGGGGAACACAAAATTGACCGATAAAGCGAGCGCCCGTTATAACGATAGTACGGTCAAAAACATCATTGACGGCACCTGCTTCTCGTGTTACAGAACAAAAACTTGTGACACTTTGTTGTTACGATTTTTCCACCCACCCTTCACTTCCTATGAAGTCATGCACATTAAAATACATAAGTGCCAATTCTTAGGCTTTTTCTTTTAAAATGGATTAAAAGGTCTTACGTTCTAAAAATTTCATTCAGGCAGACAAAATTGATTGAATAGTTGTCTAAATATTTTTGTTCAGCTACGCTAGTCTGGCAGTCGCAGCTTTCAATTTGGCAAATTATGTTTTTTCAATAATAGTAAGGTGTTTGTGGAACAACTTAATTGATTTTAACAATGTTTTGTAATTATTATATTCACGAATACAATTTACTTATTAGAGGTTAAAGATGATTTCAAAACATGTTAGAAATCCATTATCAAAATACTTTAAAAACAGCTGTACAAAACACTTCAGACACCCGTCAGTGGTTTCCCAAGGGATGTTAATGTACTGTTAATTGTATTGTTCAAACTTTCACAACTGAAGTTGTTCTTGTATTAAAAGACGCAAAAAGTGATACCAAAAGGTAATTAATTAATTAAAGTAGTTGTGTTCTTGTATTGTGATTGTTATTATAAAAACAATTAACAACCATTACACTTTAAATAATAATTTACAAGCACTGCCCTCGACTGACTGGACCCCTTCGTACTTTTTATTGGAAATAATGAATTCATGTAGGCAACAATTAATAACACTATTCAGCAAGTGTCATGTCTTTTTTAAATAAATCATCACGAACACGAATTTTTTATTGTAATGATCTTATGAGCCAATCATTATTTCATACATAGTTAAATATTTTGTCGTCAAATTAGTGGAAATTAATGTAAGGCGATATAGCCAAATCAGGTGCTTAATTGCGACACAGACGCAGAAGTAAATTCCTACTACGTTTGCCAGCCATACGTGATGTATTTCGGAGAAAAATCGTAAACTTCCGGAGGAGGAGGCGCTGATGGCGTTGTGCCGTCTTTCGAAAACGTTGGATTTTCACTTCCATTGTCTTGCCTATTAAACTGGTCTTGTTGTATTGCTTCAGCGTAGGTTGGAGGAGCTATTTAATTAACATGGAAAAAATATAATTTGTAAACTATAATTTTGATTAAATTAATGAAAACATGATTAAATTACTAGCAACATTCACAAATGGTTTATGCAGTTGTACGAAGAACAGTCAACTTACGCATATCGGGGTAATTTTCTTGAAAATAGGACGTTTGACTTGACACTACTTCTGATTTTGACGGAGCAGACGGAGATGCTAAATTTTCTACTTGTGAATTCGAATCCCTACTGCCACTGGACTGAGGAACTGGGGTTTGAGCTTGTAGGCTCTGAATCTCATTAAAAGTGTTGCGTAGTGGAATGTTCCCAATAATAATTGGAATTTCGTGCCTCAAGTTAATTGATGGGCCTGCTACGTCCATTTCAATCTAAAAGTTAAAATAAACACTAAGTTTTTTCTGTACTATCCTAATGTAATTTTTGGTTCGACAAAGTTCAAAAAATCTTAAATATGTAGTATAATGAATTAATGGATCCCTTAAAAGATTTCAATGGCACCTTTAAAAAATACTGGACGTCAATAATTCGGCAATTGGCCAAGCGAGTTGGTGGCAGTGGTGGGATTTGTAGAACATTTCCTGTCCAAATTTCGGATTCACCGGGTTCCACGTTTGGACCTTTGGCCTGACATATTATATGCTGTGTTGACCTTGACTTTGTAGTTGCGTGATAATTAACCACCTGCAAATATTAAATAATATTGTTCGTGATTGGTCATACGGATATTAAATCTTTCACTACCGATAGATGCATATATTTATTACTTATAATGATTATTAGCACTTTAATTCTTTCTTGCCTGGAGAAGATAAACGGTGACACCTTTGACTTTTTTATTGCTCTGATTATTTAGTTCAGCAGTAAATCGTACAAACTCCCCAGAAACGTAGCCTTTTCTTGGAAGCCTTAAAATAAATCCAATTGGGCCGCTTTTGCAACAAAGACAACACAAATTCTTGAATTTCCTGGCCTCCATTGGTTGAGCTGCTACAGGATCTAAATTCAAGTCTAGGATTCCATTGATCGTGAAGGGCACTTTTGCAGTGTAATTTCTTTTCCATGATCTCTTCATTTCAGCCCTGATTTCGTACCACACATTTCCATGTGGGCCAACAAAAGATGAAGGCAATCCTTGGGGGAGTGTAAACTGAAAAGGATACTGGTACTGTCCGGGATGAAGATAGATTGTCGAACTTCCTACAAAATTCACGCACTTTGTTCATACGTGAACATCATTTCTTTTTCGTATTTATTTACGCCTCTTAGACGCATCTAAAAGTGTAATCTATGTAATTGATTACCTACCAGTTCCCACTAAATATATTTTACAGTCAAAATATTTCTCTGCAGCAGAATAGTGAACGGTCGTAGTAGTTGTTGTCTGATTGTTTCCTGTTCCTGTAGTAGTCGTATGTGTTTCTGACCAGTGAACTGTTGCTTTCCCTTCAAAGGTGACTTTGATTCCTAAACACAGATTATTTTTACAAGGCTCTGACACAATTTATGTTTCTTGGTATAAAACAAAGATCACATCATCCCACAATTTATTCGCCAATTATAATCTTACACAAGCAAATCTGATTGTGAATTTACCTTCGTTTTTACACTCTTCCTGGGTAGCCACGTGCAAAATACCTTCGATGGTTTGTCCAGGAAAGTATGAAAGAATTCCGTTTCTGAGAATTTCAATCTGAAATGTTTTGGGACCCATTTTTGAAAAAAAAATCGAGTTCTTTATGTGATGAACAATGAACAACCTTTGCCTATAGTTCCGTAATCTGTGGTTTGTCAGATATGTTCCACGTCAGTAGAGTTATATGGAAGGTGTTGTTGAGTTTTTAACAGTTGAACAACTTCTGAAATTTTCAGCTGAATGACTGCAAGGACACTGTAACATGGATGAATAGATATGTATGCTAATTGCAAGCTGCAAAGGCTATGATTTAATATTTTTGCTCCTCTTTCTCTACAAAGACCTACTTTGTGTTTGTTATTAGCCGCACGCAGTGACTCGTCCTAGACTACAGATAACAGACAATCAAACAGGAAACTGTTAGATACACACATTTTCAATTATCTGGAGTTGTACAACCATTCAATTTTACTTTCTGTACATCGAAAATGACGAAGTCAAAACATTGAACATCTGTTTGACAAGGAGTTAAATGATAAGATAGTAGAGGTACTGACATTCCTCGTTATTATTCTCCCTTTTTTATGAATCATTCTATTGAGGGCGTCCAATCTCATTCCAGAAAGAATTGAAGTACAAAATGTCACACATTTGTGAAGGAGTGGCTGGGACAAATTTTGAATGGGTCAGAAAATTATAAAATTACAAAGTAGCCACACCACTCGACCACTTCATAATTTGTCACAATTTGATAATGCATTTATTTAGGCTAATAACACTATTTAGCAAGTTTCGTATCTTTTTAAAATAGTGCATCACGAACACGAACTTTTTATTGTAATGATCTTATGAATCAATGATTATTTTATAGTTTAAAATTCTGTCGTCAAATTAGTGGAAATTAACATCAGGCTCGAAATAGCCAAATCAGGTACTTAAGTGCTTCACAGACGCAGAAGCGAATTCGCTCTACGTTTGCCAGGCGTATGTGATGTATTTCGGAGAAAAATCGTAAACTTCTGGAGGAGGAGGCGCGGATGGCGTGGTGTCGTCGTCCGAAAACGTTGGATTTTCACTTCCATTGGCTTGTCTATTAAACTGGTCTTGTTGTATTGTTTCAGCGTAGGTTGGAGGAGCTATTTAATTAAGTTGGAAAAAATAATTTAGAATAAATTAATCCAACTATAATTGAATTACTAGAAACATTCACAAATGGTTTATGCAGTTGTACGAAAATTTGAAGTCATCTTACGCATGTCGGGATAATTTTCTTGAAAATAGGACGTTTGACTTGACAACATTTCTGATTTTGACGGAGCAGACGGAGCTGGTAAATTTTCTTCGTGTGAATTCGAATCCCTACTGCCACTGGACTGAGGAACTGGGGTTTGAGTTTGTAGGCTCTGAATCTCATTAAAAGTGTTGCGGAGTGGAATGGACCCAATAATAACGGGGATCTCGTGCCTCAAGTTAATGGATGGACCTGCCACGTCCATTTCAATCTATAATAATTACAAAATACTAAATTGATTTAAAAACATTTATACACAGCTGTATAACACAAGAAATTCTAGTTTGAAACAAAAATTTAAATGGTTTTCATACATAGCTACGTTCTAATTCATTCTCTTAGATACTAAATAGTAAATTATTACAGAACCTTTAGAATGTACTGGATGTCAATAATTCGGCAATTGGCCAAACGAGTCGGGGGCAGTGGTGGGATTTGTAAAACATTTCCTGTCCAAATTTCTGTTTCACCTGGCGCAACGATGGGGCCTTTAGCTTTACAAATCACTTTCTCTGATGACCTCGTCTTTTGAGTTGCATGATAGTTAATAACCTACAAAAATTAAACTTTCAAAATAGGACTAAATCTGCGGGAGCGCGAGCCCACGAGAGTGCTAACCAAGTTCAAGTTTACTGAAAGTCAATTTACCTGTACAAGATACATAGTTACACCATTGACTTTCCTACTGCTTAGATTACTAAGTTCCGCCGTAAATCGTAGAAATTCTCCCGAAACGTAGCCTTTTCTTGGAAGTCTTAAAATAAACCCGATTGGGCCACTCTTGCAAAATAAGCAACACAAGTTCTTAAACTTCCTTGTCTCCATGGGTTGAGCTGCTCCAGGTTCAGTATTCAAGTCCACGATCCCGTTTACCGTGAACGGTATTTTTGAAACAAAGTTCTTTTTCCCTGCCCTCTTCATCTCAGCCCGAACTTCGTACCACACCATTCCGTGGGAGCCCACGTAAGATGATGGAAGCCCTTGCGGAAGTGTAAATTGGAAGGGATACTGATGTTGGCCTGGTGGCAGGTATACCTTCATACTGTCTGTAAGCAAAGTGGTTACAATAAATAATAAACTCTGTTGTATCTATAACTATTAATTATGAATTGAATACAGCTAACGGTTACCTTTGATTTACGAAGTGCTACACTTACCAGTTCCCAGTAAATATATTTGGCAGTCAAAATATTTCTCTTCCGCGGAGTAATGAACAGTCTTGGTTCTCGTAGTTCTTTTCTTGCTCTTTCTTCTTTCCTTCGAAACCCTCTGCATTTCTGTCCAGTGCACGGTAGCCTTCCCGTCAAATATCACCGTGATGCCTGATTTTCATTCAGAATATCCAAAATGTTATGACTTATGACCTTCTTAGGGACACAATAATAGTGTAATTAATGTTCGATACAGTTTAGTTTAGTAATTTACCTTCCGTTTTACATTCCTTCGTGGTAACTACGTGCAGAATTCCTTCAATAGTTTGTCCAGGAAAGTATGACACAATCCCATTCTTGAGTATTTCAATCTGAAATGTTTTTGGTCCCATTTTGTTAAAATTAGCTTAATTCGTCTACAACAGCTTCTTAAGGAAACAAACGTTAGTTTTACTCGGAAGGAGTTCAGAATTTCTATTATGAATACGAATGAGATTGTAAATAACTATGATTTGCAGGTAGTAAGTTTATAGGAAGGAAACGAAGCGCTTTTTTTGTTGGTCACATTAGTGAATCGTGATAGGCCGTAGATAAAAATGTATAATGTCTGTGAATGATAAGAGTCCCTTATCTATGCTAAACATCGATAATTCAGCACGTATTGAATTCATCCCACCAGATACGTCAAAACAGCCGTTAAATGCTTACTCATAAAATGTGTTATTTGCATCCTGGTTCTCCCTTTACTTGACCGCAAAATAACTACTATAATAATTACAGTCCCATCAACTACGTCATTACAGGTATGATAAGTACTTACATAGGCCGAGCAGTAGAAATATCACAGATGTTTGCGTTTCTCTCTTGAAATGACTTTTGCTGGTATGCCGTGTGTGCTTGCTTGTAATAATTAGCGAGTCGACAGAGTAATAAAGTTTGAGTGAGCCACACGCAACAAATGGTTTGCACATTTATTTTATCAGTTTCACAATATTTACTGGTTTTGTAAATAGTTTATACCACATTTAATCCTTATCTTGTTGTGTAATGTCTAATAAAATTGTTGTGCCTAATAAAACCACCAACAGAACGACCGAATGCGAGTTGTGAGTCTGTCTGAATAAAAATAGATGGCATTGTTTTATTGTTCACTGATTTAGCTCTCAGTTATAAGACCATTTTTGCTTTCAAGAAAAATAATTAGCATATTTTCAGATCAATTACCTATAACCTTTTTGATCCGTAGATTATTAATTCGGGAAGACATGTGTAAGTTTGGCTAGACTGAAGTTGTATAAATTGTACCCGAACGAATGCTTGAAAACGAAGGAGAGGAGCCACCCCTGCTTACGTCCGTTGTGTCGCGAGTTGGCTTCACCTTTCCGATGACGGGGATTTTCAATTTTTCAGTTGACCTTGTTTTGCTGGATTCGATATTTTCAATTTCAATACGAGGAGGGACAGCGATAATTTTTTTCGGGACTTCCGGCGTGGCTTCCTCCATTTTTATAGTTAATGGAGAAACACTCGTTGCCTCAGTCGATGTTGTTGATGTGTCGTCTTTGGACACGATTTTTGCAAAGAGCGGTGGGACATGTATCATTGGTATCGTTCCAATTATTATAGGACGTATGACGTGCTTCAAATTCGATATTAAGCCCGGCATTTCCACGATAATCTTCGGATTCAAACAGCAGTATTGTAACAAAACTATTAATGACGCTTGATAAACATCGTTGTATTGATTCATTTCTACTCGAAATAGTACAACTATTACAATAATAAATCAAACAAATATCAAAATATCTCATACCTTAAGCATGTACTGTATATCAATGAACCCATTACTGTCTGGTATGCTTGTAGGAGGAAGTTGTGGAATGTACAAAATATTCTCGTTCCAAACCTTAGTTTCTCCGGTCGCCACTGAAGGAGTTGTAGCATAGCAAATACTTTTCTCCAAGGTCTTCGGCTTGCCCTCTGAAAGATACGTTCGTTTCTGAAAAAGTAAATACAAAAGTAGGCACACGGCATTATTATGTACTCAAGCAGCGTACTAAATGTAGATAGTTTTTAACCTTTTCAAAACGGCTATGTCTAGTTTGACACCTTCTGAAAATGTTGATTATTAGTTTTGACACTTTTTGAAAATGTCAATTACTAGTTTTGACACTTGTTGAAAATGTCAATTACTAGTTTTGACACTTTTTGAAAATGTCGATTACTAGTTTTGCCACTTTTTGAAAATGTCGATTACTAGTTTTGACACTTTTTGAAAATGTCAATTACTAGTTTTGACACTTTTTGAAAATGTCGATTACTAGTTTTGCCACTTTTTGAAAATGTCGA
>JAQFZC010007700.1:0-10914 GCA_034695205.1 Dicyrtoma fusca | reverse complement strand
ACACAACTCCATAGGTTCCTTCTCCAATTCGATTGAGTTTTTCGAACTCACTCACAGACCGGCAGCGACCAAACTGAAAAATAAATTTTTTATAAACTAGGTATAGATTACTGATACGTACGTACTTATCTGTTTTTTCAGTAATAAACAGAAGTTACTTTTATTATTAAAAAATGCAAATGCAATGTAATGACACGATGTTGGATGTTCAATGTTAGGGAAAGCTGAACAAAACAGTTAAAAGTCATCAGTCCTCCAAAAGAACTGCCCACCCGGTCGAGGAATCATAATTTGCATAACAGTATTTTGTTTCTAATACAAACTATACAATTAATATAAAACGCAACTAATTAGTTGGGGTTCTAGACAACAAACGACAAATTTCTTTGTGCTGATAATTAATAACTTTCGTATTTCAAGTCTGTTGGTTTACACCGAAAACCGCTGACTGCCTTGAACAGAATGACAATATGACAGAGAAATGAAACAAAGATATAAGTTCCAAAGACAGAATTCTGCTCGAATCTGCCAATTTTACAAACCTTTGATGGAATCGATTGACATCATTATCATTAGCCAAGAGTGGCCCAAGGCCCAAATTTCCCATAACAGTTGATTTTGAATGTCATATAAATTTACAAAAATTACATTTTTTTACGCTTACCTGATCGGCATCGGGAACTTCCGGAGCTTGCCCATGACAAAATGATACAATTGACGCTCTCTTTTCAAAGTTAGTTCCATAGCATCAATATCCATTTTTGATGAAGTTTAAAGCCACTCACGACCACGACCAATTTTAAAATGATTGACAATCAACAACAATAACTTTAGACTATTACTACTGCTGCGTCTGCTGCAATTAACAATAATGAATACATATATTGTATTCTGCTTGGCCAGGGTGAGTCCTCCGAAAGTCTTTGCCAGAAGGTTTAACTTTCTGCTGACACTGCTACTGCAAGTTAAAAGTAGCAAGAGGTCAGAAGTTCAAAGTTGAAACGCAAATCCTATCGTCCTCCTACCCTACATCGCAAGATAAACAAAATAAATATATTTTTGCCACTTCCGCAACGAGTACGGATTACTGCTGATTTAGTGACTATAAAGTGGAACGTATTTGGTTTTATTCAACATACTTAAGAGCAAGTATTCGGCTAATAGGCCACGACTTTCTGCGACCAAAAAAGTTTTGAGTTTTTTGTTAGGAATATGGTGGTTGTGCCCTAGTAGGTCTGCGAAGTCCATATATTATTGTTGTGTTTCATCCCCATCCGGGGTACGAAGGCTCGAAAGTATGATCAAAGTGCATTTTGAGCGCACTTCTACCGACCGTATTTCCCACAATTATGTAACGATCGACATGAAATTTTTTCTGAGGGTAGTCCTCAAAAAAATATTAAGGTGTTTGCAAGAACTTTTCAAACAAATTCAGAATCGCGCCGGTACAAATTCAAAAAGTTGACAAATATTGAAAATTTCGTTTCTTTGAATAAATCTAAATTATTATTTCTTAATAATAATTATTATTATTTCTGCTCTAAATCAGCTTCAAAAGATGCCAGTAGGTGTAAAACATCATTTAAAAACTTTTGTTACTCTAAACATATTTTGATTAAATCAGCACTCCGTACCCTTGTAAATGGGTATTTTTGTTGTTCGAATAGGCATCGAAATACAAGCGGTGTTTCTTCGGTCATAATATACAAAATTCTAGAGTCAATATTTCGAAAAGTATAACGAATTTTTAAAATCTGATTGCGAATTCGGAATTCACATGTAATATTACATATAAAAGCGCTACAATCGGCAAAAGGTTTCAGAATTATCATCTACAGATGATAAAATTGCTCTTATTTAGTTAATACAGTAAAAAACAAAGGCTGCGCCCTTGTTTTTTTTCTGCTAACTGGCCTCTCACAGACTGTAGGCCTACGGGTAACTTGGTTACTCTTTCGCACAAGTACCCACCAAGTACTGAGGTAATATCTAGAAAAGATAGAATTTAGTATGTGTATAACACGTATTGAGTCGTACATCTTATTTAATTGCGTGTGTGCATACTAAAACCACTAAATCGCGATTTTGACCCCGAAGATGGCCACATACTCGTGGCTACTTTTTCGTTTTCTAGATCTACTTTTCAAGGGCTTGCTAATGATGTATCACATGTGTGTGTAACTCCATTTTTAATTTTTTCCCTTAATTATGTAAGAGTGTAGAAATAATAATTATTATTATTTCTGCTCTAAATCAGCTTCAAAAGATGCCAGTAGGTGTAAAACATCATTTAAAAACTTTTGTTACTCTAAACATATTTTGATTAAATCAGCACTCCGTACCCTTGTAAATGGGTATTTTTGTTGTTCGAATAGGCATCGAAATACAAGCGGTGTTTCTTCGGTCATAATATACAAAATTCTAGAGTCAATATTTCGAAAAGTATAACGAATTTTTAAAATCTGATTGCGAATTCGGAATTCACATGTAATATTACATATAAAAGCGCTACAATCGGCAAAAGGTTTCAGAATTATCATCTACAGATGATAAAATTGCTCTTATTTAGTTAATACAGTAAAAAACAAAGGCTGCGCCCTTGTTTTTTTTCTGCTAACTGGCCTCTCACAGACTGTAGGCCTACGGGTAACTTGGTTACTCTTTCGCACAAGTACCCACCAAGTACTGAGGTAATATCTAGAAAAGATAGAATTTAGTATGTGTATAACACGTATTGAGTCGTACATCTTATTTAATTGCGTGTGTGCATACTAAAACCACTAAATCGCGATTTTGACCCCGAAGATGGCCACATACTCGTGGCTACTTTTTCGTTTTCTAGATCTACTTTTCAAGGGCTTGCTAATGATGTATCACATGTGTGTGTAACTCCATTTTTAATTTTTTCCCTTAATTATGTAAGAGTGTAGAAATAACCGCCGCGGCGATTTTCCAAACTTTGAGCCTCAAACCCGGCGATTAATTGAGCCCGGCGATTATGCGTTCAGGCAAAAATATATCATTCTCAAATTAACTACAAAACCCAATTTTAAATTACAGATACTAGTATAGTAATTCTTACTTAAATGCGAGCACGTTGCAACACAGTATTTTGCCAGAACTCGTATGCTCGGGTGATTCCTAGGAGTCTGACCTCGCCAACTCCTTCAACGTCCCCCTGAGGGACATGGCGATGGATCACGGTCACTCCCTACCTCACTTCACTCCTAGCTACGACCCTTAAATCTGGGTGACACTGCGTGTAGACTCCTTCTCCAACGAAGATGAGCTCAAGCTCGATGCAGGTGCTTGGAATCCCGGGTAAACTGTTGGTCCGGGGTCGCCCACGGGGTTTCTCCTGTTGTGAACCCGGTTCTGTCCCAAGGAATGCCACCGACTCCGTCTGAAGTGTCCCGACCTCTCCTTCTCCTTCAACGACACCAAGTCCCCGACTCCGACCTCGGCAACTCGGGTCCTCTCCCTCGGCTCTACAGGTTCCGAACTTCAAACTCTTCGATTGACGACTGTTTTTAGGGGAATGAATGCCCTACTAGATCGGATGCAGTTAAATCCCCCACTATGCAATAAAGTGCCACTACTGACTCTAATCCAATTCTGCGAAACTTGTCAATTATTTATTCGCATATCTTGAATTGTCTCTTCTAACAAACACGGAATCCAACCGCCCAATTAGCGAATGGAATCCTCCTTAACCTATACCTAACAACTATTTACTTGCTAATTTACTGACTAATAGAAATTAGTAACAAATCAGTTACTAAGGAGTATTGGGGAAATCAATGGGAAAATGAGTTGCGCTCTGTAATACGTAACAACGCTGCGCTGGTTACTCTTCGAATTACAGATAGGAACTGAAGCCAAACCGTCCAGCTTACAGCTTTCACGGCCTGGCTTATGTGGATCGTCGCCTCCTCCCCGAGACGACTGACCAATCAACACATTGTAGACACTCACTAATCTCATTTCATCCTCCACTCCACTTATTTATAACTTAACCTACTTTTCACTATCGACAAACTTCTTTGTCTTCCCCATGAACTTTAACACACACAAAGAACCATCCAGCCGCCTCTCTTTATTATCACTGCAGCTGGATGCTAATGACTACAATACATGCATACTGGACTGGCTTTCCACCTTGCTCCGTCGCACTCACTCATTCTTGCTCTGTGCCCCCTTTTCCGTCCTTGTTGGACTCTGCCAGATCCTGGTGGGCAGGCTGAAATTGTCAGCCAATGTGATCTGCTCACTCTGGCTCTTACAACGTATAACTTTTATAAACCATAATGGCTCCAGAAAACTACGTAATATTTAATTATGGTTCATGACAAATTAAATAAAAAATTATTTGCATTATTAATTAATTTCATGAAGTTAGGGAATTGCTTAAACATTATTTTTATTTTTTCCCAAATATATAGAATAAAAAGAATTTTTAAGAAATTCACTAGCTCCATGAAATTATTTACCTAATAATTCAAAATCCCAAAAGATTCCGATACCTGAAACATTATTAGTACTTTTAAATACTAACAAGATACCTACAACTTCGGTTACATTTCAAGTGGCCTGTGATCATGATTTGTACCGACTTGGCAACCCTAGGCCTAGTCGTTTCGTTACGTAACGACCATACGGATTGTATGTAATATAACGTCTATATTCTGTCATCTGTGTTCTCTTTCTGCTTTCTAGATTTGAAATCTCTGGTTAGGATGATAAATGGACCAAAATGAACAAATTTCAAAGGGAGGGTAAGTCCGATGTTTCGAAACGAAATGTTTGTAAAATCACGCAACGAAAAAAATGTTCCTTCCTCCCAGTGCAGTGCCGTATGAAAAAATATTCCCAGTTCCCAGAAATTATAGACTTGTTTTAATAAGCAATCGGCCGCAACTTCGAAATCACGACTTCAAAAACTATTTCTTGGAAAATCTACAAACTTCGAATGTTTGTCTTCGAAAGTCCACCACAGCTAGGGGATGCAATATGGTCCGATTTCAGAATATCGTAAATATCGTATTGCTTGACCAAAAATATCGCTCATATCGGTGTCTTCGTTAATATAGTTATAATTGTTTTTGAAAAAAAAGATTAGGTAGGTATTACCGAAGTAAACAAATTTCTCCAATTCGGGATTCGGGATCGTTCATTTGTGTCAAGTGTTGTTGATTAAAATCGCATACTTTAGTAATTAAATGGTTTTAGATCAAATTATTTGTTTTAACAAGTAGAATTGGAATTTCTGTTAGATAAAAAATGTAGTAAGATATGGTGGAAATCCATTACCATTACAGATAAGGCAGAATAATACAGAACGCTCCAAAAAGACCAACTTTGCTTACTTTCCTTTGGAGGAAGTACTGTTTTGTTCGAAAACAGGAGGAAAAGCTTGTTTTCGCGATACTTCAAAATATAATGTGTTAGTTTTGGTCACACATGAAATTACAGACTTCGTTTAACAGGGCGAAATGAAATGAAAACGAGATTCACGCAACTTATTTATCATGGAGAATGCATATGCCTTGCATGTTTATTCTTTTTAATTTGCTTAGTATTTATATAGTTGTGACTTCGTTAAATACATCATGAGTTAAAGAAAAAAATGGATCACCTATGCGTTAGTGAATTGTATTGCTTTGTTCGGTATCGAAAGAACCACATATTGACAAACATAAACAGCACCTTCACTTCATGGATTTGACAAAGGCATAATTAGTTTTTTAGGATTTATACTGTTATTACACTACGGGATTTTTAAACCAAGCGTCCATCCCACTGTAGAAATCCGCTACCCATTCAATGTTAGCATTAATTGTTGCGTTGAATTTGTTCAATGAGTCTCCTACATTGGGCTTTCTCTTTTCAATAAAGCTTAGCAGCTGCAAACAAAAAAAGAAAATCATTCGTAACATTTCACTAGTTAAACTCTTTTCATCCGTAGTTTGTGTTTGTCACATTATAATAATTAATCATTACAAATTGACGAGTTGTGACTTACAGAGTTTCTATCAGTTGTTGAACTGTAGTAACTGCTTAGCGTTGTAACAACACTTTCAAAAGCGGAGATGCCACCTGTGAGATTTTTAATTTGATCAAACTTATTATCAATGAAATTAAGCACAAGCGGACGTCCAACGGAATTCATAGCGATTCGCTGAAGCATAGTCACTATATTTCCTCCATTTTCTCCGAGCACAGACTTTTCGTTCAGTATTTCCTCCAGTACGCTAAATGAAAAAATGTAAACTTTTAGTTCGTTCTCAAAGTGAAGTAAAAACATAATTATTTTAGTATCAGAGCATAAAATACAAAATGTGTTGTCTTAATTTACAAATTAAGTAGGGTTTGATCCTTGGTGCAAGCGAGAGCATTTAAGAGTCTGGGTCTCTGAACATTAAAGATGTTAGTGTCTACATTCACCTCAGTGTATCTGTCCATCAGGAATTCAAACTCGGATTCTCCACCTTGAGCGGCTATGGCGCAGTAAATGACGGGTTGAAGATCCACTGGAATACTGATAATGAACGTTATTTCTCATTATTTTAATCATGTAAACATATTTTCAAATTCACATGGATCAAAAAATCATAAATTATTAGTAATTATTTGTGCCTGTCCCTGACAGTATTTAATTTCAAAAATTAGTCTTAAAATCATAAACTCCACCAAAAATCGTTTTATACTTATACTTTTAGCTACTGTTTCTTTCGTGCCCCGAAAAAGAAATTAAACAAAAATAATTGATTGTTTTTCAGTAAAATTGCATTGACCAGGTAGGTTTCTTGAATTAAACATGGTTGTAAAGTTGAAATGTCAATCAGTGGTAAATGCTTAAAGCCGAAAGTGAACTTTATGGGGACTTACGGATTTTTGGTGGGATCAGGTTTCCAGGCATCGTAGTGTTTTTTTGCTTCCACAAAGCATGCATCACTTTCAAGAGCGCAAGCCCAGTCGATTAGTTTCGCTCTAAAAAGAACACTCGTTCCTTCGTCGGTTGGAGGTTGGGTCCAACCAGTAACGGCAAGGGCTTTTTCAAGCAAGGGCACTAAGTAATTCTGCAATAATTACCACATAAATTAAATAACAGGGGATTAGCTCTGTTACTAACTATTAACTATTATCACTATTAATCAATCAACAAATTGGTTGTAATGTAATTGAACGAGTGCAGTAGTGTATGTTCTTAGTGGGAGCTCCTAGCTGATCACGATTGATTATTGATATAATTATAGAATAGATTAGTGTTCGAAATAGCTGAGCTACCTTACCGTGTATTGACTTACAGAATTTACGTAATTAATTAATTTTTGAGCGAGTGATGCAATACATTATATCATCCATTTCGTGGGGTTTAGGTTTCAATTGCTAAATAATTTAACGTAACCTAATTTTGAACTTGAACTTACTCTTAGTGAATGACGAACACCGCTGTTTTGACTTTGGAACATTGTAAGGGCTTTACTGAAGGAGGTTAGTAGGGTGTACCATACAACGTGGTTTTCTTCAATACCTTGGGCGTTATCTATGAAGCTGGACATCGTCAGAGCTGTTCCTATTTGAATGTATTCTGCAAATCAACAATAAAACATTATTGAGGATCATTTAATTCATAATTAGGTACTTTACTTGAGGTAATCGATCAAACTATTGATAAAAATATGTAATAAAGTCTACATAGGTATTTTTTGTTTGCGTGGCGTAATATTCGTACTGTATTTGGCTAGGTTGAAATAATCGTCAATGAGTTGACTTCGCGATAGTGCAGAAATGACCTCTCGACGGGTCTTTAGTTCGCTTCGGAGGAGGGCTCCCAATTCGTCATCGTACAAGACTCTGTAGTATCCTGCAATAATATATTCAAAACCGAAGGTGCTGGATCAAGTTTAAGTCTTTTAATCTATATAATAAGTAGGTATATGTCCATATTTTTGCTAAATTGATTATGAATTATTATGTCGATCACGAATACTGTAGTTGTTTTTTAGAAGTTGTATATATCTTACCCATGCCATCTGGATTAATGAAAATCCATTTTGTTGTGTCGTGAACGTAACTTGTTAAAACTTGAGTCTTCGGTAACCACATTTTATTCGTAGTAGTGACGTTAGCGATCGCAATGGGGACCTCCCAGAGGAGATTTTCATCAAATCCTGTTGCATTGGGCACTGCTCCAAATATTTCCTGTGGAGCGTTTCAAAACAAAGTTTTAAGTGAATGCATCAGAACCATATTATTATTATTATTTTTTTAGTCATGATTCCGGAACGCTCTTACCTGCGAAATGTAAATTCGGCTGCTACTAATTTTCGATGCTCTGATGAGGGGATAGCCAGATTGTAAAGTCCAAGTATCCATAATACCTTTGACTGTTTTATCCGCTGGCAGTTTGTTGTCTAATTTAGCTTGTTCATTGAGTGCTTCAAATAAAGCATCTTGCTCCGCTCCTTTGTAGGCACTATGATAATTTAAAAAAAATGAAAATGAGTTAAGGAATAGACTTATTGGGGTTCGTATCTCACACATCATTTAAGGAATAATGAAACTAAAATTACTTTGCTTGAAGGTATTTCACGAGTCCCTTCGTAAGAGTGTCTTCTCCCAGAAATCCTTCCATCATGCGAATTATTGAGCCACCTTTATCGTAAGTAATTGTACTGAATATTGTGTCCAATTCTTCGAGAGAGTAGGCTGAGTTCACAACTGGCTGATTTCTGCCGACGTCGTAGGCCATAGCGTATTGAACACTGTCCCACAACATTTCGTCCTTGTATTGTTTAAACTCCGGAAATAATTGAGCCACTGCTACAAAAGAGACATAAGTGGCGAATCCCTCGTTAAGCCACAGTTGAGTCCACCAGTTGCATGTAACTAGATTTCCAAACCTGGGTGGATTTCATAAACAATTAGTCATACCATTAATTGTGGTGGTTCAAAAAATAAAATATAATATAGGAGAAATAATTGTAACTCACCATTGATGAGCTAATTCATGACTCAGGATGGACGCGATAGAGAGTTTGTTCGACCAACCTTGCTGACCCTCAAAAAAGAGCAAATAATTTTCCCTGTATGAAGCATATGCGATAGGAAATGATTAATGTATTTGTCAGTTTATTTAAATTGTTATGGGTATATTGTACTATGCTTGTGATTATTTAATGCCCTTGTCCCTTGTAATTAATTATTATTTCTTTTGTACTGAATTTTTGAACTGAATTAGTGTACCTGTAAGTGTTGAGTCCCCAATTTTCCATAGCGCCAGCGCTAAAGAAATTGGTGGGTATACCAATCGAGTCCATTTTGTGCATCTCATATTTGTGAACGTATTTAGTTTGTAGAAAAGAAAGAATATGTGCGGATGCATTTGCTGCGTAATGCCCACCACCATTGGCCACTGTTGACCCGTCAGGCTTGATAAGATAGGGCGCTCCATAAATCTGAAATTGAAAAGTTGTAAGCACCATTAACAATTAAGTGGAGAATACAGTTAAGGTAGTTAAATAAGGAATGTGATCTGTGACTGTGTGCATTAACTGTGTTTTGGTTTTGTTAGTAAACATATGACAGCACTTTACCCGAACTGGCTTTTCGTATATTCCGGCTGGAGCGTCTTCGAATGTGTAGTCTGACACCACCAACTATACAATACAGAGGATGTACTTAGTAGAAATCTGTATTATAAATGATAAATTATATTGAATTCACTTTCCTAAAATGAATAAATGAATGTTGTAATTACGGCGATCAGGTAAGTCGGCATTTTCACAGTTTCTTTGAAAATATCCAATTCCCAGTCTGGTAATCCAGGGCTAAGCGCATCATAAAATATATTATTAGTTCAATTTTTACCTTTTGATTCCTTGGAGTAATAAAACAGTTAAAAATTGAGTGAAATTAATTGGCAAGCAGTACAAATGATAGGATAATCAAGATCGCATACAAATTTTCTGTTCTGTCCAAGGCAGAATTGCTCAGGGAGTTGTATTTTTTCATCCTTCCAATACGAATAGTAAAAGTAGCTTTCAGATCAGGTTCGTCAAAACAAGGGAACGCCTGAAATATAATAAACATGGAGTTATTGGATTGTATTTAGTCAGTTTCTAAGCTTTGGGATACATTTTGGTAAAAAGACGAGGAATAATTACCTCTCTCGCACTGTAGGCTTCAAATTGAGTCGTCGCCATAAGACTAAAAGTGTCCAATAAAATATGAGTGTGATCAAAAACTCAATCGAATAAAAACGGATACGGATTTAAAATATGAATGTGTCACTTACTGTGTTACATTTTTGTCATCTACATACTGAGCTCGGTAGAGACCGTCAGTAGTATCGGACACACTTGCTACGAAATCTAATGAAATGGTATATGTGTTAGTGGAAACTAAGTAGTCTTTAAGTGTGATTGTGTGAAAATGGTAGAGTTCTTGGTAATCATGCGTCTCCACTTGAACTTCATTGTTGGCAGAATCAGTGATCTGAAAGAAAACTTTATTATTATGCGATTGTAGATGAGGGCATTATACTAGTAGTAACCGTCCTATATGTGAACAGTCCCTAAATGTGGTCACTGGCTGTCATTTTTGAACCAGTTGTTACAAAAATTTAAGTTTAGGTTCAATTGACAGCCTATGCTCTCCCCTTTTCACAGCAAAATTTTGAAGTTCCTGCTTACAAAATTGAAAGGGCAAAAATTCAACAAAGTCAAAATTTCATTTTAACTTTTTTTGAAATTCGAAATGGCTGAATTCAATTTTCAATATTTTGGTGTAAACCATGTATTTTTTTTCGCTGAAGGTATTAAATTGTAGACAAGTTCATTAGGTACTATTTCAAGACAAATGTCATGATTTTATGTTTTGCGGTTGCTGCAAAATTAAATCGAAAGGAAA
>JAQFZC010007699.1:0-10916 GCA_034695205.1 Dicyrtoma fusca | reverse complement strand
TACCTAGTTTTATATCTTAGATTTTAGATTAGAAGCGTAATTAGAGTCCAGTTCAAGGAATGTGTCGGCGGTATGTACTTTGTGTTTTGTTGGTAAGAGCCAGTTCCCTAATTTTGAATAGTTTTGTCATTTTGTGGTTAAGTTACATACTTAGGCTAATGTGTGCTTTTCATTAATTGAATTTGACGGAAGACGGAAGCCTTAATATCTGTATTCAGGTTTCTTTTCTTTCTTACGATTAGTTTTCTATTTCAGAATCCAGTCCCAGTTCTCAGTTCCAGCCCCTTTCAATGGTTAAGTAAACTATAGTATAAGCAAAAACGTATAGAGCGGTTGTTGGTAGTTTACTGTGGCAGTCGATGATATGAATCTGTTAGCACCACTAATGCAGGTAAACTAATACCGTGAACTTAACTAGTGATAGTATTAAGTGCTTACAACGCAACATTACAATCTTTACAAAGGTGTTTGTATTTATGTACCTAGGTACATTGTATCGGACGATCAGACTGGGATGGAACTTGGAACTGTAAATTATTAACTACTTGTGGACGCTTTCAATTACAGTTTACGGGAGACATTTGAGACGATGCTAGACACGGACTCTTCCCCTCCATTTCAATCCTCGATCCATGATTCTAACTACAACTAGTCAACTAGTAAGCCGAAGCCATTGCATTATTATTGCTATGCTGGTAGTGAGGTAGTACATAGTACTGACTATATGGATGACGTATTATGAATAAAATATAAAAGCGTCAAACTAAAAAGATAATACAGATACCTATTAACGATAATATGATTGACGATACGATACTATATCACTGACAATAGGTTCGCTGTTAGTTTAACGGAGGAGAAATCCAATAATAATTCCATACATTCTGCTATAATTCAACGCATACTGTATAATGTAGGTACTTTATTTTTGTGCAGATACACCTATACGTATCTCTACTGTAACTGCAAAATATCCTAACTAGTGTAAGTCCAGTTTTAACTTAACTTCAAAAACGTTCTCAACGTACGATGTGAAAAGGACTGTCAACTGTGGCCAAGGTGAAGTTATGCTAGCCTATTCCGAACGGGAAAACCATGAAGCTGCTTAGTGTTCTTATAACAAATAAACATTTTCAAAAGAAGCAAAAACCATTTTCCAGAAGGTCGGAACTAGAAATTGGCACTTTCAAAAGGGCCAAAACTCGAATTCAGCATTTTCAGAAATATCCAAACTAGAAATTATCACTTTCAAACAGCTGTGAAAATATAAATTACCTTTCAAAAAGGTGTAAAACTAGGAATTAACACTCAAAACGGGTAACAACTATAAATCACCATTTTCAAAAAGGTGTAAAAACTAGATATTTTGCTGTTTCGAAAAGGTTAAAACTGGCCTAACAATAAGAATATTTTGCAGTTACAGTAGCGATATGTTGGTTCCATGTTTAAAGTTGAAAATGAGCTATCTACATCTTTCCAAAATAGGAAAAAGTTGTTAGTATGTACGTATGTAGGTACAGTTTTCCCGAAATAACGACGGATGTAAAAGCTTATCAGATAGCATGTTTTGAATCTTCTGGTCACATTTTTCTGCTTCAGTAAATAATAATTATATAGTCAGTGTGATCCGGTAAACTTGTCAATGTCGGATGGTGTATAATACTGTTGTGCGATGCAATGTGATTCGATTCGAAGCTCGTCGATGCAATAAGGTTTCTCAAAAGAAGGACCTAAATATGGGGAAAAGTAACAGACAGGCTTTCTATTTCAATTTTCTACTCATAGTTCCATCCCAGTATTGAATTTAATGCACAGTAACGATAAGATTGCAGTATAGGACCAGTCATTACTATTTACAATTCTTAATTCCAGTAAGCCACACAACACTGTGCGAGAACATCCATGGTTGAATTCTTTTGGTTGTGTGGTTCCGAGGAATTAGAATTAGAAACGTGAAACTGGTCCCATCTCACATTTCTACGTCTTGTTATTCTGCCATCCGTATTGTTAGTTATGATTACCGATACCAAGGCTCTCATTATTTCATTACAGATTTACAACACAAACAAGAATCCATCAATACGAGAGGACCGTCGACGAGGTGACGAAATCATGGAGAATGGATCGTGTTCCGCTTAATTTCTTAACGATTATTTTGCCACAGCTTAACACCACTATTCAGCTTTATCTGATTGAAACGAAATTCCCAAATGGAATCCTGGTACGTTTGGCGTTGGACGGTGCTGGGACCATTGTGAATTATTGATACGTTTAGTGTAGACGATGAACAACTGGTGACTGGACGAGGTGGTAGCAGATTTGGGTGTACTGTGCTAAAGATGTACATATTTAAAAGAAGCAAAACGCTGTATTTAAATCTTTTAGGCGTGCAAATTGTAATATATGCTATTTGTAAATGCGTAGCTAGGTATCCTCTCTTTCAATAAAGTATTCTCACAAAACTATTTTGTAAAATTTAGATAGCTTGTTTTCTTGTTCAATATTCCTTTTAGTAATTTTTTATCTATAAACTACCACAAAGTATGGGGCTGGTCAACCCCACATTTTTCTCCAATATGAGCTCCACATTCTTTCATTTTATCAGTATTAGTATTAGGTTTGATTTGGCTGTACTTGTACACTAATATGAAGTTGCTTTATTGTAATGCAAGTTATTCTTTTGAATTGAAATATTTATCCAGCCTCTTATTACCTTTTGTTATTTCTGATTCTATTATGGATTTGGACTGTGTGGGATATTGTGCTACTATTACTCAAGGGTCTCCTGAGCAAACATATAATTTTCATAATTTAGTCCATTCAATTCCGATTGGTCGGAAAGGCCAAAGTAAACTGTCGACGTTAGGACTGCCATTTACGATTAACAATCGCCATAGTGTGGTTGGCATTACTGTCATTATCTAATATAAATATAACAAGGTACTACGTAATCACTTATGTCAACTAAATTGTACACACTAGGTTTGTGGTCTACGTTTCCTCGTTACTACATTGCTGATCACACAGCACAGGTGACAGTGGGAGAATTCGTGAACGACAGGACTCTATAAATTGTATGTATTTTACCCGTAATATTTTTTAAAAAGTATTGTTCAAAGTTTCCCATGGATTTTTATTTTCTTTTACGAAAGAGTTTCCGTTTAATTTCATATCATTCGGAATTTTATTCCGAATTATCTGCAAACTAACCATTATTGATGTACATAGTGATGTACATACGCAACGGCGCGTCATCGGTAAAGGCGAATTTTGGATTCGAGAAATGATGTATGTATATTTCTGAATTTTTGTTATGTTAGAGTATTTTGCAACAAAGCCTGGATGTTTTGAAATGTTTTTAATAAGAAAAGTAAAAGCTACAATGGGATAGCAATGTATAGCCAAAGTGTAATATAATGACGGTACCTAACGTTGATATAATCACATTCACATAATAATAAGCTTCTATTAGCTCAAGTATTTAACTTTTAACCATGCTGACAATTTGTAAAGATGCAAATTAATTTTACCATTTTTACGCACTACGATGTACGTAGATAGAGGGACTACCTCTAGTTACATACTATCAGTAGTGCTCAACAAAAAAAAACACAAAAAACAATGACAGCTGCTAAAAGCTATATAATGACAAAAGACAAACTCATGTGCGAATAAGCACGTCATTGAAATTAATTAATTACAAGATAAGTTGATGAGGATGTACTATAAATTATAATGGATATATAATAATAATAATTGCATGTTTAACTTTGTGTTCAGCTATACTGACATAACATTTAATTTCACAGGTAATCTCCATGGCGGTTTTTCCCATCCCATTTCATCGCTCATAAAAACTATGAAGAAACTATCAGCAAAGTATCTTGACGAATGACGATATTCTTCGAGTTGGTCTCGGACAGTAGAGTTTTTCAAGTATCAAAAGCCCTGACATCTCAGATAAAAGATACTACTGCTATTACGTTGGTACTCCTTTGGCTCATTGTGGACTTGACGACACTCTTTTTGAATAAACATGGAGTAAACATGGCGCAGTGTAATAAGTTGAGCAGAAGAAGGAATGCAAATGTAATGCACTGACTGATATGAGCACATTTAAAGTGAGATGGACATGGACGATAGCATTTTTATTCTAGTATTTACAATTCATGAGTGAATCAGTAGTGATGAGAACAAAAAACCTACCTAGTAGTAATGGTAGTGCTGAACTATGGTGAGAGATTAAAATCTCAAACTCAAAGATTAAGTGTTGTTAAAAGTGAGCAAACATTTTGTCAAGGGCCTATACAGAGAGGACAAGGCAAGGGAGAAGACTTCAGTGTGGACTTGAGTGAGGTGTGTTTTACTGTGACGATGGCTATAGAGCTGAATAGCTAACATAACATCAACGAAGAGACAAAACTCCCTAGTATATCTATAATCTATATGTACCTACACCTATGCACACCTCGGGAGAGAGGAGGAGCGGATGAGTGGGTAAAGTGACATGAAATTATCTGTGAACAAAGCAGTTTTTCTTTTCAATTTCAATACTCAACATTCTGATGTCACATCATTTCAATTCAATTCATTTAGATTTTAGCTTCTGCCCGTCTGCCCGTCCTGAATCCTCAAGCCCTTAAGCTGTTGGCTGTAGAGCTGACTGTGTGTGATATTTAGACTGTGTGGAGTGTGGAGGGTGGAGATGGAGATAGAAGGGTTGACTTGACGTCCACGTTGACAAAATTTCCTGAGAGTTGAGTCTGAGTGGAGTGAATAGAGTGACAAGATGGTGATTTTGTTTCAGCCCTAATCCCATCCAAAAATCCAAAACACCCAAACTCAAAGCCCAAATGGCCCAAGTACACGAGGGACATCAGACAGAAAGGATTGTGTCAACAAGGGCTTTGCGTTATTCTATACGAATAGCTTTTTTATTTACATTTTGATTCATACTCGTTTTATGTAGCTGTACTACACAGAAATGCAGAGCAATTACTTATCTGTATTACCAACGCACTATTACTATTGTAATATATTTAGGTATAGGTACTTACCTACAATTACTAATAGCTATCGTATAATGTATCCTGAGATCGACTTCACTAGTACATACCTAAGTAGTTCTACTATTATTGACTTGTCCAGAGTCTATGAATTCCGATTCATTCTGTCTCTATTTACTTGTTAGGATTAGAGGAATTCAACCCGCTATGATTTCAAAATGGTGCATGTAATCTGATGT
This sequence comes from Dicyrtoma fusca, assembly GCA_034695205.1. Lineage (NCBI taxonomy): Eukaryota > Metazoa > Arthropoda > Collembola > Symphypleona > Dicyrtomidae > Dicyrtoma > Dicyrtoma fusca. Next base: position 5,671 of record JAQFZC010007699.1, on the reverse strand, counting down.
CAGACCCTGCAAGGAAAAAACTGATGGAATTATGAGCTAACTGCTGTATGTATTATAGGTAGTACAAGTTAGGGCCGTAAATACTAATAATACTTAATTTGTCACATTGTGTCTTGTGTGGCCATCATGCCACACCAGAGCAAAGCTAAATAAAGTTTCAACACTCATCATCATCATCATCATCGTCAGCTCATCTTCAGAACGGATAATCAATCTTGGGCAAACATCTTCCGCTTTTTTATTTATGTAGGTAATTTATGTGTGTAGAAATGTAGTACCTACATACTAGCACTTACTGTTTACAAGTTTATTAATGGGTAGGTATTTATAAAGGAAGCAAGAGGGAAGGAAAATGACTTGGTAAAAACTGTCACATTGAAATGCGATAAAAAATGTGAGAAATTTTATTTCCTGTCATCTTTGTATCTTTACACTGTTTATAACGTCCTTAAATATAAAGGCCTGTGTGTATACTAGCAATGCTTAAAGATGGTTAGCTCTATTAGCTCCATTTTATGTACCTACCTCTGAATACAAGCAAAGACCAAAGACCAAAGCGCTTAGCGTTTAGTATTAGCATTATAGTAAATAGGTACATATACACGCATACTTTAGTGCGATACTAATACGGATGAAGGTGTAACATCATTATTACTTTGTGAATTACTTACTTTCTCAGTTAAATCGTATTCTTAAATGCCTCAGCTGGGTCAAGCTAATCACGAATTTTATAGGTAATACTGACAGAATTATCTTCTACTATGCATGTAAAACCAACATGGTTTGTAAAAAGTGATGAGTTCTGAATTGAAAGCTAGGCTTTATTTTGATTTTAAGTCTATCTGTACACAGTCTTTGTTTACAGCTACATAATCCTTTCATATTTTAACATTAATATATTTTACCTTGAGCCTTGAGCCCTCGCCATGAGATTATGTAAAGAGTATAAAGAGAAATAATAGTAATCCTATTCATAAATTACAATGTAAGATTTCAAAATATTATGTGTTGAAATGTCAGACCTGATTGTACCAAAATACTGCCTATTTATATTAAAACGGTAACTAATCTGTGGTTGGGATCTCTTCAAGATTACCCTGTCCAATAATGTTATGCTAACGCTTACTTTCTACGAGTTGTATAAGTCTCCAATGCAATGTCCATTGATTAAATGCTCGCGACATTTATATAATTTTACTATCTTTTCCATCTTTAAATAAAATACACTTTTTGCCCTTTCAGATTATAATTTTAAGCCGTGTTTGTGTATCTAGTGTGTAATAGGGAATAAAAGATGTAATTTTGAACTAACAATAACCGCAGTAGTAGAGGGTGCATAAACTACTTAATAAAAAAACAGCAGATAGTTTGTTTTTTTAATACTAAACTTGCGATTTATAAAATGTTTCCATCTTCAATAAAATAGAAACTACAGGCCCAGTTTTGCAATACAATAACGACGAAAAAGACTTTAACGTCTACAAAATGAAATTACCTTTTAATTTGTTCTAGCTCAGAAGTCTAATGCAGGCTTTATCAAATAATGAGAAGTAAATACTGTGATAGGAAACGTCCACTTTAAAATATGCGAAGCTTTTGCTACTTTTTTTAGATTAGAAAAGCGTGTTCGTCGTACATACAAGTTGTGTGCTGTCTTAACTATCTAATAATTGTTAACTATCCAACGAGAGCAGCAAAAATCAAAAAACTACTTTTAGATAAGTCTACAGATTTACCGTGTAAAATATGGTGAACGCAGTTATGCCACAAGCGTGTACGTCTTAAAGTTAGTCAGGTACTTGCTCTTAAATTGCTAAATGAATTCTACTGATATAATAATGTCATATTGCAAAACTGCTAAAGAGGTAAAAACATAGTAACAGCCATAAAAACGGGACGCAGAAAAAAACAGGGAAATTCTGGGAAATGTGTATGGAAATTTTACAAGAAATACGATGCATCATTTTTCACTCGCGCATTTCGAGATGATTCCATAGCAATGTACAATATAGCGATTAGCTCAAAAAAAACTTAAAAGATGGTTGACACTCTTGATGCTGATATAACACAATAATTTACATTAGTAGTGCATAAATTCGGTCAACGTCGTGATCGCCAGTGTTTTTACATCTAGACATATGCAAATATAACAAATAAGCATTCTATACTACAGAAGCTGAAGTTTAGTTTTAAAATTTGAGATCTTGTAAATCTTGTTAGTGCTAAGGCTGTAGTTGTACGTAAGTTGTAGGTGTTCTTTTGTATCTTATTCCTTTCCGTTCCCACTCAAGAGAACTCAAGCTGTATAGAGATGCTTCAATCTCCTTTTATTTTCTGCCTCTGTAACAAGTGCATAGTGTATACCTATACCAGCATAATAGTATACATATATGTATTTCTGTGTACATAAACCAATGCAATGCTTGTTGTAATGTGCTGTACACCTTGTGGCTTTAAAAGTATGGAAAATGCCCCACTACGTGCATATTGAATAATAATAGAAATTACTACACAATTAGTCCTCTTGTTGAGATTGTTAAGATTCTCTGAGCTTTGCTTTCAAGATAAGATGCTAACAAGACGAAGAATGAGAGAAGCTCTTCCCAGATAAGCCTTTGTCTGACTTTGCTCACTCACCTATCAACATCAACTATTATTATTATTATTTAGATGTGTACACTTGTATAGTTGGAACCACTCCACTACTACAGATCTAAACTAAAGTGTCAATCCGCTCGTCCACCTGTACTGTGCACACTACTACTACTACTATCTAATGCATTAAATAGTAGGTATTATACTTACATACCTAGATAAATTATACGGCCATAATGCATATTATACCTATGTATATATATTATCTGTAGTTCTTGCTATACTAAAAACATACAGTTTTGTCATTTTGTCCCCAGCCATTGCATTGCAGCAGCTCCTCGATCGCGTCCTCAGCCTCACAATCACAGTCACTTTATATTATATCCTTCTCAAGAACTTGAGCTTTGTGAGGCGAGCATCATTTTATTTTATGAGCCTTTTCCTGAGTCATCTAACTTAACTGTCATCAAAATTACAATCTTTATCCTCAATTGAATTTCGTGTCTCCTTAGCATACCATTATTGCTCTTGTTTTCGCTCCTTCAATGAATCCTTTTTGCCTTTTGCCCAAGGAATGCATATACAATATGCTATATCTATTGTGTTGGGAAGATACGTTTTGATTTTGTGTCCTTTTATAGTATTATATGTCTGTGCTATCTACTATCTATAGTATTACATCTACACCAGCGACAGGCACTACATACATACATACATACATAGAAAAGTATTATATTCGATAATACTAAAAAATAATACTATAGATGCACAGATCTTTGTTCTTCTCTAGTCATGTTAAATTGAGCTCAAGACAGTCAAGACACAACTATTACACATGAGACTAATGCTGGGAAGAAGGTAAGGGAACGATCAAGAGGGGAATTATTGTATATTTACTAAATATTACACCTTTTGAATTAGGATTAGATTAAGTAGGGACATCTGTACAAGTATCTTTAGATAGAATTAGAATACGTAGGTAGGTATTTCAGGTGGAGATATTATATAGAACAAAAATACATATAGACGATCTAACCGCAGGCCACGCCAGAACACAACAGAGACGATGACGATCGAAAAGTTGACAAGTTTTTATCTATCTTGAACGATGCTTCTCGCTTTTGTTAACAGATGCGTCACGAATACCACATTATTTTCGATTATAATGTCATTTTACATTTCAAGCTTCAACTTTTGCTCTATCTCCTCAGGTACTACTACCTACCTACAATTTAGTATGGAGCTGGTCCTGGTATTTGGGTCTTGGTCAAAATCACTATAGTGAGTATAGTACAGCTGCTACGTGGAAAATATCTGACTAGTGAGCCCAGTTAATGGCAGGTTACAGAAGCATTGTTAAAACTGATAGCACGGCACGACTTCGTTTCGTTCTAGACTGGTGAGACTGTATAGAAATAGGACCATGCAAATTATCAATTATGTGAAACCACAAACCATAGTAGCTACAAAAAATAATTGAGCAGGGTAACAGTGCACAATATCATTTATTGTCTGTAGTAGTAATACCTACACAGGTACATATACTTAAGAAAGCCATGCCTAAGCAGAATTTATATAATTTGGCGTCTCGACAGTGTTTTTAGAAGCATGGAGGCAGACAGCCTATATATATATACTGCTGGTCTAATGGTGGACTGGAATTGAATAAAACTGAAAAATAAAAATGGCTGCTGAATGTGACTATTGGGCCCTGGATTGGACTCGAGTATTATGTCATCTGATGGCTATGATACGAAGGATACTATTTTTGGAATGGAGGGTCTAGCAGCTATTAGATATTTATAGGGCCCTGTCTTCTTGTGCGTTGTGTCGCAATACAAATGACAGATCATGGGGCGATGGGGCTTATTGTTAGACGTTCTATAGAATAGGTTTCGTGTACTGTAGGCAGGCACAGTATTACGAAAGGGATTTTACGATATGTACATATACCTACCTACTTTTGATATTATGGGTTTATATTGTGCTGTATATTTGGAGTAGTACAGATAGGGATTTAGTGCTTATCATTGCTTAAAGTTAAGTTGAATGATTGAAGTGTGAGCGAGTGTACGTAATAAAAGTGGAAGAGTAAACTTTTGTCATGGAAATGAAAGAACAGAAGGGAATGGAAAGGAAGGCAGAAGGACGAAGGAAGGGAGCTGAGCTGAACGGAATTATATTATCCAGTGATTTTGAAATAGAAAATCCAATAGAAACACTCCCGTAGGCCCATTAGGCCACCCTGCCGAATCCGTCACTTTCAATACACACATTATTTCACTTGGACCAGGCTTAATGGTAATGTTACGTCGGAGGCAGGGGACGAAGGACTATGTAGTCAACTTCCTTTTTCGGTTGCATTAGTTTTAGTTCGAAAATCTCTATTTCACTGGCATGATGGTCTGTACTATGGCTTCCCGTATTCCAAGCTACAGATACTGATAATTGTGGTAGCTATATCATAAACGAATACGATAACTGCTACCTGAACATGCGAAATTTCGTCTATACCGCACAATGTGTTATTTTTAAAATTTTTATTAAAACATTTCTAAAAATGTGACAGATGCCAGATTTCACTGTAAAAATCAGCATACTATGCCACTAGTCTAATTTTAAAAAGCACAAAAACAAATGGTAAAATTGGGTTTCTTAAACATATTTTTGTCAAATGCAGGAAGCCACTTCATAAATTTTTAACAGTACCAAGTTAATATTTTTTGAAGCCTACTTTGATGCAAAAATGCGTCGCTCTTCAATAATATACAAGAATCTGCTGTTTAACTGATTTGGATTATGCTTGCTATTTGAGCAGTAGTTTGGTTTGAATGGAATTTAGAACTGATTTTTTTGTTTTACGAAGGATGAAGGGTTATAAAGACCAATGATGCGACCGACTCAACTCTGTATGGGATTTAACAAGCAAGTCCTTACCAATATTTGCTTTTAGTCGAATTTTAGTAATAAGCAGCAGAGTACTGATAAGTGATAGTAGCACAAAAAATACACCCTTAATTTGATTGTAGCCTACGATTGTAAAAATAAGCCTTATTCTAGTCTAATGTTGATTCTA
>JAQFZC010007698.1:0-10916 GCA_034695205.1 Dicyrtoma fusca | reverse complement strand
TGGTACTGACTATCAAAGTAGCTGAAGGAACTGAGAGGTACTGGAACTCTCAATTTCAGGTATTGGACAACACTACTGGACAGACTGCATCCGGGAGGCTTTCACTCAACGACGTATAAATTATAATCCGTTTTGCCGTTATCTTACTTTATTGAGGGTACATCGCAGGTAGTATGTACCGTTACCGCTCCTTACAGCAAGCATAAATTATTCTAAAATTGATTATTGATTTATTTGGAATCCTACAACTTCCAGTAAGACCACAGTATGACCTAGTCGTATTATTCTTCGACATTCCAGGTGCTGAGAGCTATTTATGTAGTACTGAGCTACTTGGAACATACATTGAATTTGAACAGTCATGCAGTGATTAGCTCATTGATTTTGATTCGGCAGTACAGGTGCATTATAATTATTATTTCCTTCTAAAAATCTTATTGTTAGCAGGAATTTCTTTAGCATTTAGCCAAAGCGAATTCAGTTTCAGAACAATGCGTGCTATTTATTTTACGTTTGTATTGTGCTCCACTGCAATCATTGTGCACTGCGTTTTCGTGGGCAACGAGACTAGGACTGATTTCAGTGAAGACGTAGACGTGCCAGAGCCAGAAGTCACTGAAGACCTGGACTTGCCAGATAAAGTGGCAAAGTTGGTCATTCTCAACGGGGCAGACAAAAAGGCAAAGTTGGTACACGTCCACTTTTATTTTACTTTAGTACAAACTGGTGACTGGTGCACTGGTGCACATATTAATATTTCAAGTGTGTTTATTTTTATTAATTTAACATTTTATAGAATCGCAGCGCTAACGGTGTCGTCGAATCCGAATGATGTCAGATTTTTCTATTATGGAAATCCAGCGTAAGAACTATCAACGATATAATAAGATTTGATGACTTTGCGCCAACGTATTTCTTCTACTTAAATAAAATTTTATTGAATGTCAATTAAGTAATAATTAATAATGTCGAATTGTCAATTGTTGAATGTGTACAGAGATGAAGACGACAGACATGAAATTATGTTAAATGATCCATTGTCTTTGGTTAATGCGGGTTACGTCTATCAGCGACCTTTGATCCTACTCACTCACGGTGTCCTGTCCTGCTCGTTAACGATTAGTGATATTCAACAAGTTAAAAATGGTAGTATTTTAATTTAATTTAATTCATTTTATTAATCTATTCGGAACTGGGGAACCATGGAAAGAATGCTTTAGAAAAGTATTTAATTCCATAAATGTACTCTTTTAAAACAGTCAAAACTAGTAAATAATACTTTTTCAAAACGGTCAAAACAATTAAGCAACACTTTTTCAAAAACAGTCAAAACTAGTAAATGGCACTTTTTCAAAAAGGTCAAAACTAGTAAATAACGCTTTTTCAAAAACAGTCAAAACTAGTAAATGGCACTTTTTCAAAAAGGTCAAAACTAGTAAATAACACTTTTTCAAAAAGGTCAAAACTAGTAAATAACACTTTTTCAAAAACAGTCAAAATTAATAAATGACACTTTTAAAGGGTATAATACAAGAAATCACGATTTTGAAAAACATGTAAAACTAAAAATATATTACCGTTTTGAAAAGGTTAATATTATAATCAAAATCAAAACATTAGTTTTAGTTCTTCTGATTGCAGCTTACCTTCGTGCAAACGTCAATGCAAATATTGTGATGGTTGACTATGGCGAACTGACAATGTCCAGACTGCCATTTATTCTGTCACCGCTATCTTTTATACCGTTTCTAATGGGCCATGGAAATACGGACATAGTTGCGGACCGTGTCATGTTATTCGTAGAAGAATTCTTACTGGCAACTACATTCCTTCGAAGCCCTCAAGATATGCATCTTGTGGGATTTAGTCTGGGGGCCCACATTTCGGGGAAAGTGGGCAGAATGCTTCATCAAAAGACTGGGATTAAGGTGAAAAGGATTACGGGGCTGGATCCCTCACCCCAGTACCCGGGTTATGCCACTTTAAGACCCAGTGATGCGGAATTTGTGGACGTGTCTTTAACAAGCTTAGGATATCTGACCACTTTTAGTCGGAAGGGTCAAGTTCAATTTTACATCAATGGTGGCGGTCCTCATCAGCCGTACTGTCCCAATTTTGCACCTGTTACAGGCCAGTTCTTTTATGTTAAGTTTTTTACATTGGATTTTTACTTCTCTTCGCTTTATTTTAGCTAACTAAGGAAATTATAATGAGCTTTTTCAACCTATTCGAAACTGGGAAACCATGGAAAGAATTCTTTACAAAAGTTTGTATTCTACCAGTTAATTTTCTGTAAAAGATCGAAACTAGAAACCAACATCTTCGAAAACAGTTAAAACTAGTAACTAGCCCTTTTAGAAAAGTCAAAACTCGAAACCAGCTTTTCGAAAACAGTCAAAACTAGTAACTAGCCCTTTTTGAAAAGTCAAAACTCGAAACCGGCATTTTCGAAAACAGTCAAAACTAGTAACTAGCACTTTTCGAAAAGTCAAAACTCTAAACCAGCATTTTCAAAAACAGTCAAAACTAGTTACAAGCACTTTTGGAAAAGTCAAAACTCGAAACCGGCATTTTCAAAAACAGTCAAAAGTAGCAAACTAGTCCTTTAAGAAAGGTCAAAACTACAAATTAATATTTTTAAAAAAGTCAAAATTAAAAATTTACAATCTTCAAAAGGATGTAAAATTTGATATAAAACGCTTTCGAAAAGGCTAAATAAAATCTTGGACTATAGTCTGTAGAATGTCATTGTATTATTGTTATTTTAACTTTTGATATTTTGTGATGATTTTTACAGAAACGTATTGCAGTCACACGACGGCTGTGTTCTACTTTGCAAAATCTGTCAGCCGTAAGAATATTATTGCCTGTCGCTGTGGCTTTACTTGCAAGTATGAACCCTCAAACTGCTTTGAAAACACCACTTATGGCCAGCACACGCCTCCTTCGTAAGTTAAAATAGTTAAAAATTACAACAAAATTAATTGAATTTCTACATTCAGTACAAATTACGAACGTATAGAGAAACAATGACGATTTCAATTTCTACATTTTTACAATATTCTAACATTTCTAACCTAATTTTTGCTTTTATCAATTTCATGTAACTTTTCCCATGCATTGTAATTATTTGCCATATTTTTTGTGATGCTATTAACTATTAAGTAAGGATTAGGATGGGGACATAAAATGTCATGAATACTTTTTCAATGCTGTATTTTCCCACGTCGCATTGTCTCTCCTCTTGGTTACTACATTGTTCATTTTTTTTTATTGTTTTAATTACATTTTTACAGAACACATGGAGATTATTACGTAACCCTGTCTTAAATCTTAAACTGCAAGTAAACTGACGACGACGATGGTATTCCTTCAGGAACTGAAGAAAATGATGAATAATGAAAAAAATATGAAGCTGTGTAATCTGTAATTTATTGTTGTTGTGAAAGAAATGTTGAATGTACGATTATGATTACGAATAGAATTACAAGTTAAAGTTAAGCTGCAGTTCAGTTTAAAGTTTGTACTAATTACTGTCAACTGTTCAGTATAGTTGTGTAGTGACTCACTAAGTCAGATTTAATTTTGATTCCCGACTTCCGATGTAAAGCATTGCATGCTTTGACATTTTTTTTTTTGATTTTTGATACTTTTGTACCTGTTTTGTATTATTATTATTATTTATTGCTGTCATGAATTATAGTTTATTGTTGTTTCATTAAAAATTATAACTTTAGATACTATGATTAAATGATTACGATTACATCGCGCATCGTGTCCGTTTCACATAATCGAAGCATGTTTGGAATTGTACTTAATAACTAATTTATTATTTTCTAATCGTGATTAGGATTTTTTGAATAAAATAAAAATAAATAAAATGAAATACCTAAACCTACAATTTACTTTAAGAAGTATACTATGATGCTTATGGGAACTGACTACTGACTAATAACTTAACAACTTAACACTTTTTAGAATGTTAGATTGTTATTTACCTGCAGAATCGCTCTAGTTCTGGTTAACGCAGCATGCAATGCTATTAAAAATATATAGTTTGACCGACCACGCACGGCAGTAAAACAGTTGACAGGCAGTAAAACTGCCGTCCAGTACCAAGCAATTTAAATTGCAGGTACCGATTATACAATATTACATCATTTATCGAATTAGAGTATAATATGATAAGGATAATCTTGCATTTTAGATCTATTTTAGCGTTGTTTTACCATCAACTAACAAACTGTAGTCTGTAGGTACTTTCATCTTCATTGTAATTATTCTGATTATCTACAGGTCACCGGATATGTTAATTTTAGCGATTCCCATGGTACATGAATCAACAGGTAGCTAAATAAACTAACGATAAGCTTAAATAGGCATGTAATTCTGTTTGTGATTTATTTTACAGTGCTCAATTGAGTTCCTCCTTCACAGGAAGCACGTTTAGTGAGCTGAATACTGATTAGACTATCTTCAGTAGTTCAGTCCTGACAGTATTATAAAAATGTTAACAAGCGAAAGTTGTTCCGTTAGTTTTTGTTTCGAAGAATTTACAGTAAATTACAGTTGACAGGCACCCCTTACCTTTACTTACCCACTCAGAGTAGTATGCTAATCAAATTTATTTATGTCAAAGGGGCATTGCTTTGTTATTGTTATTGTTGCATCGCATCGTTAAGAATTACACACACTTACATGCACTGCACCTATTTTTTTCTGTAGTTTAGTTGTAGTTCCTTTCAATGAAATGAAATTATCATTATCATCATTTTGTTCCCATCGTACATCGCATCGTATATACAACAAGTTCCTCCGCAAGCTAATAAACTAACTGCATCGGTAACTTCTTCTGTCTTTTTCGATGCCGATGCCGATACCTCGCATTACGTGCCTTTAAATGAAACCGTTGACTTACTTACTTACTTACTTTTCCTCTTACTTCCCACAACAAAACGCAAAAATTGCGTAATAATTGTTAAATAATAAATAGCAGCTGTTACTGTCAACTGTAATACCTTATTAGAAGTAAACTACTATTGCCCCTGTGCAGTATTCAGGCGATTTTTTATGTCCATTTCCTGAACTCACTTACCTATAATTATAATTTACATGCATCTATGAACTAATACTACTTTCAGTGCAATGAACAGTGGACCTTCGAAGCTCGATACTGCGTAAGATATTGTTACTTAATTGTTAATGTAGGCATGTAGAGAGTTACATTTATTGTATAAATATGTAGACTTCTATTCTATAGCTGTCAAAAGCAAATCAGGAATTTTGTAATTGTAAAATTCCTCTTAAAAGTACCTCAGTCTAGGTTTCTTTGCTTGAGAAGAAAAGGGCCAATATTGCACATTATTATAACAATTGCCCGTAGGTAGGTTGAGTGTTGTACCTAATAATTGTATTATTGTAGAAATAATCCTTGTGACTTTTTGATTGTTATGTAAAAATATGAGTTTAAAGATGAAAAATGTATTTTTTTTGTTACATAATTTGTTCGATGACTGAGGAGGGGTACCAGTCATCAGTCAGTCGCTAGCGTTTGACTGAGTAACTCAAACTTTTGCCATGTTATCAAGAGCTTAAATAATTATTATTTAACGTAATGCAGCTTCAGTTACATTTACATTTTACCCCTACAACTCCAATATGTGTTTTTAAATTTACTCCAGTTTTTGAATCTAGCAACAGTTGAGAGTAATTATTACTTGTGTGTGATCAAATTACATATTCTGTTTTGTGGAAGGAAGTTGGAAGTGGTCTCTGACATTAATCGAGGCAAAAAAACGTGGACACACTTGTTTTTAACAAAAAAGGAATTTTGTAAAAATTAGGTAATTACTTTTTACAATTTGAGCTTAACTAATCACTGGATTTTCCCATCGAAGTGTGTGTGTGTGCCAGTGCAGTGAGGAAGCTGTCCCACCTTGCCCTGCCCTGGACTGGAATTGACCAAAACAACTTGTCCCATAACATTAGTTGACATATATATGTCACAATTATACGTCACTGGAAATCCTGGCGTTTATCTTCCACGAAATATTAATATTACCAGCTTAGGCATTAATTCCTCTCAGTTTTGTGTTCAAGGCAAGCAAGTCAGTTTTTTGTGAGAATGTGCTTCTTAAAATGTGTCGGCTTAAAATTTTGGGTTAAATGAAGATGCAATACGAAGAGTCGTGCAGTTTATCCAGTGATCTGTAGCTAGAACTCTGATAAAAATGGGAACGTCCGTCTGTAAAGTGATCTCTGCAGTGGTGCTGATCTTAATTTTAAACATAAAATACTTTGGGGTGAATCCAGTCAATGGACAGTTATTTAGTTTTCAAAATAGTCAAAGCAGGTGAAAAAAATTATTTCATTCGTATAGTTTCAATATTATATGAGTACTTTAATCAACTGATTTTTATGTGCATTATTGTAAATACTAAATACTTTAATTGTTGTTTGTATTTCAGCTTTAGTAATAGTATAATACCTTCTGGGAATAATTACAATAATAATAAGAATGCGGAAGCCATTAAATTTTATTTATTTCGGAATCCAGAGTAAGTAAAATCGAAATAAAAAACAAATTAATCATTATTTCGAAACACATTTACCGTATATGCTCGATTAGAGCCCCAGTCTCGAATAGAGCCCCACCACTAAGACCCCCCTCCATGGTTCTGCCATAACATAGCATTGTGTTATGCGGAAGGCAATGCAGGAATTTGGAATAGAGCCCCTAATCGAGCATATACGGTAAATGTTGTTTCATTTATTTACAGTCTCATTGTGTGAGTTCCTCTTTTTAGAAATGAAGATGAAAAGCACGAGATTATTTTCGACGACGAGAAGTCAGTCACGGAGGCCGGCTACAATAAATCGATGCCACTGATTTTATTAATTCATGGTGTGCTGTCCAATCACTTAACGATCTCTGATGTCCAACAGGTTAAAAATGGTATTTAAAAAGTTCTTAGTTAATATTTGATCTAATTGACGTAAAGATATTTTATTCATAAAGGTCGAAGGTCACTTTGTTTTTTTAAAAATTTTTACAGCTTACATGGCGGAAAACTACCCAGCGAACGTCGTAATGGCCGATTACGGTCAACTGACAGTCTCAAATCTCCCATTTTTATTCTCACCCCTGTCCATAGTGACCCTCCTCATGACCCACTTAAATACGGACATGATCTCCACTCGCATCGCAGATTTCCTCTGGTTCCTCATTAAATCGGACAATCTGTCCGGTCCCGAGAGCGTCCACATCGTTGGGTTTAGTTTGGGGGCTCACATTGCCGGGACGGTGGGTCGACACGTCCATGAGAAAAAAGGACGGAAAATCCGGAGGATCTCCGGTTTGGATCCGTCTCCACAAATCCCCCTGAGAACACTCAAATTGGATGAAACGGATGCGGATTTTGTGGATGTTACTTTGACTAGTTTAGGGGCACTCGCGAATGTGTTTCGGTTGGGTCACGTTCAGTTTTATATTAATGGGGGTGGACCACATCAACCGAATTGCCCCAACTTTGCTCCGTTCACGGGTTCGTTTTTGCAGTTTTTAACTTCATTTTTTAAAGGAAATTCATGGGCATCAGTATAATTATTATTATTATTAGTTTTAATCTGTTTTTAATTGAAACGTAGAAACCTACTGCAGCCACACAACTGCCGTCTTTTACTTTGCAAAAGCTATTAAGCGAAAAAATATTTTAGCGTGCGAGTGCGGCTTCACCTGCACCAGGCAACCAAAGGAGTGCTTAGAGAAAACTATTTATGGACAGTATGTTCCCGAAACGTAAGAGTTTATTCATAATAATTATAATAAATTATTTATTACTAAATAAATGATTATCGTTACTTAGTCGTTAATATTTTGTCGATTTTAATTCCGATTGTTGGTAATTGTTGCATTGTAGGCAACGCGGGAAATTCTATGTTCCGCTGTACTGAAAACTTCCTACTGAAAACGCTAAGAACAAAGGGACGCGGCAGAGGCAGCATCTTCGAAGAACCGCAAAGTGTCCACGAATTCTTATTACTCAGTCAAATTAAGTCCTAAATACCGTCAACTATTACCTGTATTACCAATTAAGTAATGAATTTCACATTCCCACAATAAAAAGTCCGAACTAAAAGGAACGGAAACTGTATATAAATAATTCCGTACTTACAATTAATACTTATTGTAAAGTTGAAAGGACTCAAGTTCGAGTGTTGTTTGTGCATTATATTTTGTAAATTAAGTATGAAACAATGCATCATCATTTCTAATTTTTTACGATAACTTAAAACATTTTTTATTTGAAAATTAGAAGTTAGGTAATTATTTCGAATACTATGATATTTGACGAGCTAATTTAAAGTGTTCGATGTGTCATTGATTAGAAGTTAGCACTGTCAACTGTAGGCTATCTTGGGTTGGTTTCTTTGTTCGAAACAGAAGTTGAAAGCAAAAAAAAACGTTTTCGAATTTTGACACTCGTCAACTCTACTGTCAACTGTCACCTAAATTCGCCTCGGTTTATTCGCAACATTCAACATCGGTGTTTTTTACTCAATCAAGGGCTCAATGCTCGCTCATCAGTTGACTGTTGTTGACTGTCATCGGTCATTTTAGCTAAACACTTGACAGTTAAAATGATCCAGATTAATTCGAAGGTATTAAACATGTCGTCCCTTAGTGTTGTTTGGAACTGGAAAGTGGTGCTTGTCATTTGCTTGAATTATGACCAACTGTCCTGGTCACTGCCGAATAATTACAGTAATATCATCCAGTTCACGAGCTCTCCGTTTCCGTTAACCGTCGAAGTTCAGCCGCTTCCGCCTGTCATAATTTACGGTGGAAATGTCGTAGAAGTGGATGAAGGTCAACTTGTCACATTGGAATGTCAATCTAGAGGAAGGCCTGCTCCAAGGGTAAATTATAATTTACAATAATTATAACTTCAAACGTCAAACTTGCAGTGTGTATTTTATAATTTTTATAAAATGATTAACTTCTTGGGTTTTTAATTGGGATTCCAGCTAACATGGATTGATGGCTTTCATAAAGTTATTAAGACTGGCATCAAAACGGAAGAAACGGGCCATCCAGTCACCAGTATTTCTTCCTTCTTGACCTTTACAGCGGATAGGCGTGACAACAACAAGTTGATAAAATGCATGATGGAAGGAAGAAGCAAGAATATTAGCACACAAATAGGAATGATTCCGTGGTCAGACACGATTCCGGTTCACGTTCAGTACAAGCCACACCTCAACATTTGTATTTCTCAAGAATCTTTAAGTTTCAGTGAACCCGGTTCTGCCGATGGTTCTAGTTGTACTGGTGATTCGCTCGGGAACATTTTAGTGTTAAAAGGTGACCTGGACGAGCTAATTATAACTTGTACGGCCGATGCAAATCCTTCAATTTATGGACTTTGGACTTTGCACTTCGTGGACGAGACGGTTTTCATTGTAACTTCTGCAGCCACAGCCACAGCCATAGCAAATTTAACGGATTTTGGGCTTCGGTACGAAGTTGTTGAAGAAAGGAGGGGTGACTTCGAAGCAGTATCGATACTAACTTTGTTCGGTGTAATTGAGGAACTCAACAATACTTTGGTGACCTGTGAGGGAGCTAATGATGTGGGCGGGTCCGAAGCAAATGTGATTCTCAGTATTCCATGTGAGTTAAGAAATAATCTAATGCTTTTTGTGTTTCAATTCAAAAAATTCAAAGGCAATTTTATTAATTTTTTATTTTACGCATTCTATTCCTCCAGATGATCAATCAGTTTCAGCTCAAGACATTAAGAAATCACTGGTGGACAGAAAACTAGGCTTGGGATTGAGCCTCTTACTTTTAGTTATTGGAGTTGCTGTAGGTGTATTGATTCTTGTACCAAGTATGGCACCTTTTGTGGTCTGCTACTGGATTTATAAATTACGTCATCGAGGGGTCTACTACGTTAACGGTCATTGAACTACACGTTAAGCTTCTTGCAGTTAACTCGCAGATGCTAGCGTGATTATACTTAGAATCCTTTCAATGTATTTTTATATTTGTAGCATTGTAGTTTTTTTTACTGGAAATGTTTTTAAAAAATACAAGAATGGAACATTTAAAGGAATTTGAATTTTTCTTCGAGTAGATCACATTTTTAGAATAGCTTTATAAAAATAAATGGTTATACGATTATTAAATTTAGTTTGTATAGACAGCTTCGGAATTTTGGTGTACAGGTTGTAGCTACATAATTACTAATCAAATTAACTACGTACTGCATTAACATATAATTATAATTATTATCTAGTAATAAGGAATTTTTGTGCCATTTAACTTGTAAAATGAATTTCTTCAGTAATTAAATAAAAATGCTGGTTTAGTTAATTATTCGTAATTTGTTAGGTTTACAGTTACACGATAATATTAGTTTTATAAAATCCAATCCGCATTGCTGCATATAAGTATCTACATATCTCTGCCTGGCTACATTATTTTCACTACAATTAATCTTGTAATTACAATTTTTTATTTTCTCACTAATCTTTATCATTATCAGCATAACCTGCATAAATTCATTATCATAAAAGTGACTTGTAAACATCCGAATAAAAATAACTGCTGGCTATTATGCGAACCCTGTCTAAAATATCAACCCCCCCCCCCCCCCACTGCCGCCCCTTTTCTACAGAATGTGTCAAAGGTCAATCAAACTTGAACGCACCAGGACAGGACCTATTGACAATCGTCGATTTTGGGTTTTAATGGACCTTTGGAACTAAAAAATGAACAACCCCACCCCCCTCATCCCAACTTTTAGTTGGGGGTTGAACCAGTCGAGCTACGCACTTGCGTGCAGCTCGGTCCCTTCGACCCTTGGACCATCAAACGTCTTGAAGACGCAGACGAAACGACAAAATTAACA
>JAQFZC010007697.1:0-10917 GCA_034695205.1 Dicyrtoma fusca | reverse complement strand
TTAGTTACTACTTTTGGCCTCTCTGAAAACGCTAATTTCTTGTTTTGACCTTTTTTAAAAGTGTTAGTTACTAGTTTGGACATTTTTGAAAAAGTCGATTGTACAACGAACACTTTTTCAAAGTATTGTTTTCATGGTTGATGGCTTCGCAGTTCCGAATAGGTTAAAAAAAGGTGCCAAAACTTTGTTTTAAACTAAAAAAAATAGTGAACTTAAAATTTTTACCAAAATTTCCAATGCCTCATTTTGCACGTTTACCTTCCACTTTAGTAATAATTTGAACGAGAATAAAAGGCGAATTTTAGTTTTTTTTAAGTAGTGTCACAATATTTATGGGATAATGTAGCTACGTATGTATACCATGCGTAATCAGGAGCAAAATACACGGAACCTTCGCCCTTCCTTCAGAGCGTACATACCTACGATTAGTTGACGTCAAAATCCAAGAGAAAGAAGATGTAGAGATACCTTGTTACTAATTGTACATTGTAGTATTATAGCTTTGAATAATTTACTAGTTTACAAGGAAAAGAATGCTTGGCTTTGGCTTTGCCTTTGCCTTTGACTCGAGTGGGATCTTCAAGTGGAAAAAAGATACAAGCTACATGCTATCATTTGAGAAGCAATTCGACGCATTTTCTAATAATTCGGGCAACGCAACTTTATAAATATCCCACTACTTTAAGGTGCTATGCTGCTGTAAAGAAGTGCAGCTTTTTTAAATCTTTTTTAAACATATAAATAGAACATTTTGCACATTGTTTTCATATCATGATTTTTCCTTTTTACAAACTTCCAACCTCATTTGTAAGGCGTTTTAGGCATTTTCGAAAGATGTAGATTGGACATTTTGCACTTTTTTTGTTAGTATGGTGCTAAGGGAGTAAATAACTTTTGAAAAACATGTTAGTAGTGCATTTTGCACTTGTTTGAAAACAATTAATTGGGACATTTTTCACCTTTTCAAAAACGTAAATTGGACCTGATTTTGCAACTTTTCAAAACCTTGCCAACCGTAAATTTTGCACTTTTTGAAAAACATGCAATTAGTGCATTTTATACTTTTTCAAAAACGTTGAAATAGTATTTGCCCTTTTTCAAAAACATGCAAATAGTACATTTTACACTTTTTCAAAAGCATGCAAATAGTACATTTTACACTTTTTCAAAAACATGCAAATAGTACATTTTGCACATTTTCAAAAGCATGCAAATAGTACATTTTGCACATTTTCAAAAGCATGCAAATAGTACATTTTGATCATTTTCAAAAGCATGCAAATAGTACATTTTACACTTTTTCAAAAACATGCAAATAGCACGTTTTACATAATTTCAAACATTAGGATCTAGGACATTTTGTATCCTTTTAAAAACATCAAGACAAACCATTTAGAACAAAAATTGCAAAAACGAATAAAATCGACATTTTCAGAATGATCGCTCATAGTTAAAAAAAACATTACTGTTTAAAAAAGATCTGGAATGACAGCACTTTGCTTCTCAGGAGAGCCTCTTCTCTCGTGGAGGAAAAGAAGGAGAAGAGAATCATGTGGAAGTAACATGTAATCAATGTGAATGTAAAAATAGGTGTACACCATAACACTCAGAGAAGGAACTACGAGCAACTAGCAAATAGACGGAGATGGGAAATAGGAGGAAGAATGCATGAGAGAGGCGAAGGGAAGAAGCATATTGTGAAAGGAAGAGCAAGTGCGGGAATGAAGATGAGATGAAAAGAAAACGACGAAACCGAAGGTTAGATATTACTTTACATTCCCTCCATGTCACGTACGCCACTTTACTTATCTATCTAGGTAAGGATGTAGCCTCTCTCTCTCTCTCTCTCTGTGCATAATGCCATCCAGACCATCCACACACACACACACACGCCAGCCAGGGGCCACTCCAGCATTACCTCCCAAATTTTGGGAAATTCAAACCACACACTTTCCATCATCCAGTTTACTTACACTTACAAGTTACATAGTTTTGAACGCCAAGAAATGCAATTGGAAATACCGGACTCCTTTAGTGTGTAGGGAACACGTGGTTTTATTATTTCCAAAACGTGCAAAATATGTATAATATTATCGTCTTCAAAAGTTATTCGTTGAAACATAAAGCATGGTTTTAACGTTCCTAAGAAGGGCATTAAATTTCCATTTTTAGAAAGTAAAAAACATGACCTTAACATTTTAAAAAGTGCAACCATGCTTTGTTCATATTTGTCTCTTTAAAACGTTAATTTGACCCATTTCCATTTTTTTAAACCATAGAAACCGTCTTTTGCACCTTTCTTTACAGTCAATTTACAGTTTTTCACAATAAAAAGCGCCAAAATACCATTTTGAATGCTTTTCAAAAACGTCCGTCCCAATTAGCAGTCACTATAAAAAAATGACCATAAAGCAATGTTTTGCCCTTTTCAAAAAAGCACTGCAAATACAAACTTTGTATTATTTGAAAGCGCAATGCTATCGTACTTTGCACTGTTTGTAGAAGTGGATTCCTTGTTTTATACTTTTTCAAAACGTTCCATCTTGATTTGCTTCCTCAGGAAATGGTTAATTTCATGTTTTACACTTTTTTAAAACGTTCTATCTTGGTTTGCTTCCTCAGGAAATGGTTAATTTCATGTTTTACACTTTTTTAAAACGTTCTGTCTTGGTTTGCTTCCTCAGGAAATGGTTAATTTCATGTTTTACACTTTTTCAAAACGCTCCTTCTATTTCAAGTTTTTTCACTGTTGAAAACAAGAAAGAAAATTACATAACATTTTACCATCTTTAGTGCATTCCTTAAAAAAGGAGCTGAAAACCATTTTTCACTATGTTTTGCACTTTTCAAAAAGGTAACTTTTCCGTTTTGCCCTTTTTGAAAAAGGACTTTCCCCAGTATATTCCGAATATATGTATGTACATAGCTTGGCATCATGGTTGTAACGCCCCTGCTCGTCCTCTCGTCCCGAGTACAGTGGAACCCGACGGAGACCCGCACGACAGTGTGTGTGTGTGTGTGTGTGTGTGTGTGTGTGTGTGTGTGTGTGTGACCGTGGAGTGAGTGAGTGCGAGAGCCGGAGTGTGAGAGTGGAGGGCGAAGGGAGTCTTTTACATCTCTGCACTCTCCTAGTTATTATTGTAGGCTGGAGTTGGAGAGAGAACGTGTGCATGATGTGCTTGTGGTGCATACACGTAGCAGCATTACACAAGTAAATGCTGAGCCTTAAGCCCCAAATCACTATACGAACCCATCAACTCCGACTTACGCCGGCTCTCTCTCCTTCCTTCCCCCCACCACCGTCCACAGCCACTGCACAGATCCCGAGTACAAGAAATCCAGAGTATCTTTATGTACGAGGTGGAGGTAGGTGTGTAGATGGAGGGCAGGCTCAGTTGTTACGTCACAGACCAAAATCCAATCAATCAAAGAAAAATTGTATCTGTAAATAATTGGCTTTCCTCTGTATTCCGTCCCCGATTTTGATTTTGAAGGCGTCTGCCATGTTTGACAGTCTTTTACACGCTGGTAGCAGTCCCAAAATTTGTTCAAACTCCTTTTTGAAAAAGTGCAAAAATGTCATCTTTGTGCTTATTGAAGATGTGCTACAAAAGAGTAACCTTTTGTTTTGACCCTTTTTGAAAGGGATGAATTACATCTTTTGTAGGGATATAGAAACTTCTTTGAGATGCAGATTGCAAGATTTGTGCTTCGGTTCTTAGGTATTTTGCCTGGATTTTGATTTTGAATCTGTAAATGCCTTATTTTGCTCTTTTTAAAACGAGTTTTCATCTTTTGCTATTGGTTTGAGTGTGTATAAACATCAGTTTACTGTTTTTCAAAGATTATATCTCTGTTATCATATTTTGACCTTTAAAACAGGATTGGCACGTTTTTGAGATAGTGTTTTAAAACTTCCCATTTCCAGTTTTTTCGTTTCTGAAAACATGTTACCTAAATACACTTTTTCTCAGAATGTTCTCAGAACATTTTGCACCTTTTCAAAAGGGAGGAATTTGGACATTTTGCACCTTTTCAAAAGCAAGTGATTTGCTCATTTTGCACCTTTTCAAAAGCAAGTAATTGAACATTTTGCACCTTTTCAAAACCAAGTGATTTGGAAATTTTGCACCTTTTCAAAAACAAGTAATTTGGACATTTTGCACCTTTTCAAAAGCAAGTAATTTGGATCTACGCACCTTTTCAAATGCAAGTAATTTGCACATTTTGTATCTTTTCAAAAGCAAGTGATTTGGACATTTTGCACCTTTTCAAAAGCAAGTAATTGAACATTTTGTTTAAAAATGTAAATAAATGTATGATATTCGATCCATTTTACATAATGTGATCGTATGCACAAGAATTGTGGAATACTGTATGTATTTACGTAGCTACCACCAGTAATATTTGGAATGCCCCTACTTCCTAAGCTTCAGCATTGCTCTGAATGTAATTCCATAGGAATATGCTCAGCTCTATTTGACTTGCTATGCTATACCTATAGCCCAATGGAAAACAGTATACACTGCGTAAGTCTGGAAACTTAGTGTTCGTTCACTCTTATAATAAAATCCTGTGCCTGTGATGCATTTTCTTTTTCTCTCTCTCTCTCTTTTGCTTTTGCTTCCTTGCTTCTTTTTCCACTCGTCTAGTCTTCTCATCTCTCACTCACTCTCAAAATCTCATAGCTTTGGTTTTCCTTCCTTTTTAGTTTCGTCCACATTACTCCACTACTACCACTACTTCTTACTTCTTCTTTTTCTTCTTCTTCTTCTACTACACAATCTACTACAGTCGACGTCTCTGTATTCCGTCCGTTATTTTTGCTCTTTTTTCCCTTCTGACAGAAAAGAAAGGACGAAGAAGATGCGATGTTGTGTGTGTGTGTGTGTGAGCAGTCAAGTCATCCATTCCTCCACCATTTGTATGTATGCACTCTGGGCTGTAGCTTCCAATTATGTAGATTTTCTCAAGCTTAATAAACTCATGAGCTTTCCCGTCCATTACGAGTCAATGCGAGTGAGATGAGTTGGTCTGTATTCTGTGTTCTGTACTCTGTGTGTAGAGATATAGATATATAGCATAGCGTCATATAATTACTGGTATGCCTATATAAAAGTGTAATTATGCATATAGCGAGTCGCAGTCTTATAGCTATAGCGTTGCTTTGCTTTGGTCTATGCGTCCCGATCCCGATCCCGTTCATCACAAAATAACGAAAAGACGCTCTTTTGCAAGGCTGTGTGTCTGTGTGTGTGATCTTTACTGTGTTTCAGGACCGTTTGGAAGTCAAAGGGAATGGAAGGGAAAGACAAAGACAAAGACGAGACGAGTTGACTAATTTTCAACAATTAAATACGGAGCAGGACATCCGTTTTTTCGGTTACGAAGGACAATTAAGATCATGATAAGGAAATTAATTGCATCTCTCTGGAAGCAGACAGATTCCTTCCAGAGTTTATAGATAGCTTACAATGTTACGAGATACTTACATGCCTTCAGCTTCGGCCTGTTTTATATATGTTGGGTTGCAGTTGACGAAGCAAAATGGTGTTTTTTGTAGATATAGTAAAGGAGTTTTACAGGCACTATTTTTAAACTGATGTAGATGATAGAAGATACGCTTTTATATTAGTTGTAAACGGTGCAAATTATAATTACTACTTACTATTAGTTTTAGTTTGTTTCTTAAAAGCTCTGGAGTTTATTTTGTGACATTTAAAAAGGTGCAAAATGTTCTATTTACACGCTTTCTAAATGTGCAAAAGGTCTTATTTGCGTTATTTTAGGAAATGTACAAAATTTCCGGTTTGCATACTACTGAAAAGGTGCAAAACTTCATTATTCCATGATCTTGAAAATGTTCAAAATGCTTTATTTGCAAGCTTTCAAAAAGGTGCAAAACGTCTTTTTTGGTTCATTTTAAAAATGATCGAAATGTTATTGTTACATGCTTTCGAAAAAGTCCAAAATGGTCTACTTACATGCTTTCAAAAATATGCAAAATGTCCTAGTTACATGCTTTTGAAAAGGTACAAACTGTCCTATTTGCATACTTTCGAAAAGGTGCAAAATGTCCTATTTACATGCCTCCGAAAAGATGCAAAATGTTTTATTTGCTTAACTGTACAACAGCTAAAAATGTCCTGTTAGCATGCTACTGAAAAAATGTTATACATACGTCGTATTTGCATAATTTTAAACACATTTAAATTGTCCTATTTCTATGCTTTTGAAAAGGTACAAAGTGTAGTTTTAACAATTTGTTTTTGAAAAAGTGTGTCGTACATTTTTTGTACATTTTAGAAAAGTTTTTCAATGCCCTATCGTTAGTGTTATGGTAGTGAACTCGTGAAAAACGTCACAGTTATACGCTGCATCTTTAGACGCTTGAATTCCATACGATCTCATGACTTCTTAACCAGCTGTATGCAGCAAGGTCGCATGATTACTGTATGCCTCTGTATACAAGCCTCTTCGTCCACACAGACAGATGAATACCGACGGAATGTACACACGTAAAAAATACGCTCTAAGAAAAGGGAGCAGCAGCTTGGCCGCCCGTCCAATTACTTACATACCTGCCGCCGAGAACCCCAACACACATGTCAGCGTAGGTGGTGACGAGTTCATAAAGAAATGATTTGAAGTGCAACCCGGAACGGCGAAGTCAAGTCTAATCTTCGAGATACAAACCCGTCGTCGACTTTTCCTTTGCTTTGCTTTGCCTTTGGTTCTCGTCGTGTGGTGGGGATACAAGCTTTGAAGTCAAAGGTTCTGACAGCAATTTGTTGATCGTTTGTGTAAGTAAGATGCATGACTTACGTTGCCATGTAGACAAGACATATTATTTTCTTACTTAATAATCGTCTCTCTCTCTCTCTCTCGTTGCTGTATAAATGCGTAGCATAATTTTACCACAAACTGCGACTAGGCCTGCTTATAGCGTCGGAGATGTATAGACCCTTGCAAATATGACGTTGTAGGAAACGTGGGCTTCCAAACAGCCTAATCGTAAGTTTCGAAAAAAGACAGAAATGAAAATCATCTTTCAAAAAAGTGTACTGGTATAATATTAACCTTTTCAAAAAATGAGGAAATACATTTAAACTTTTTGAAAAATGTAAAATATGGTATTTGCACATTTCAAAAAAATCTTTTCTCTGCCATTTTCACACAATTGGCTTTGTAAGTGAAAGCAAACCAAGATGGAACTGTTTGAAAAGGTATAAAACATGTAATTAGCCTTTTCAAAAGGAAGAAAACCAAGATAGAACGTTTTGAAAAAAGTGTAAAACATAAAATTAGCATTTCATAAGGAAGTGAACCAAAGACAGCTCTTTTTTAAAAAGTGTAATACATGAAATTGGTCTTTTTGTAAGGAAGCAAGCCAAGATAGAACATTTTAAAAAACAGTAAAACATGAAATTAGCCTTTTTATAACGAAGCAAACCGAGAGATGAAGTTTTTGAAAAAATGCTTTCATTTTTTCCTTTTCATAATGCAGTCACGTTAGATAAAACTTTTTGAAAAAAATGTAGAAAATGATATTTACACTTTTCAAAAAAGTCATTTCTACAACAGCATACTTGAAAGGTCCCTCCCTCTAAGGACATAATCATTTCTAACTACGCATACTTGACAATAGTAACCCTATCTGCTCTTTGCTATTCTCTCCCAATTGCTTCTACAAATGAAATAAAACAGCCCTCATAAATATGAGACAGTTGAGTAGATTCAAAGAGACTCCATCCACTGATTCAGTGGTAATAATATAGTGGCCTGTATGTGCTCTGAAATTATATTTTTATTCGCCATAGTTTATTACGGAGAGAGAGAGCTCCTTTCAAACTTTCAAAGAATGTACCCCGGGAATAAAGCTAAGGAATGTGGATTCAAAAATCAAAAGAATTGCAATTTACATGTGTAAGTTTTTTTTTATTCAATCACAAGTGACGCACATATGTATACCTACATACTTACATATACTTTCTTACGGAAAGCAACTCCAAAGAAAAACGAAACAGAGACATAAACAGATATTTCTAAGGAAAAGAAAAATACAAATAATTGTGAATCGAACGTCAAGACAGCCAGACAGACGTAAGCAAGTAGCAGTAGTTGTTCAGATAATCGGTTTCGGTAAAGTCATGTAAATATAATAACGTGAACCACTTCCTTTTTTATTTTTATGGGTATAGCTATAGCTATAGGTTTATAGCTATAGCTATATAGGCTACCTATATAGGCAACTATAATAGTTTTGTTTGGTTTTGGTTCTCGTTTTTGGATTCATATTGTGTGATATACATATTATAATATCAGTACTTCATGATTTGAGTAGTGAGTTTCCTTCTTCCGTCCCGGCCTATAGACGGATATACTGTCGCTATATAGATATAGCCTGATATACCTATGAATGTTCCCAAGGTCTATACTGTGAAGGAAGTTTATTTGATAAATGTATGGTAAGTTCTTTTGATCTTTCCCAGACGGCGGTTTTCCGATTCAATTTTGCTCGGCTCCTAACTTTTCAGATGAAAGGATGAATGCCAAAGAAAGTCCTTTGACTTGAAATTGTGAATCGGGCCACATGATGTTTTGAGCAAATGGTAAAAATTGTTAGCTTGAATATTTTTCCCTACCTACCTTTTTTTCCGTTTTGTGTGTGTGTGTGTGTGTGTGTGTGTGTGTGTGTGTGTGTGTGTGTGTGTGTCTGGGTGACTTGATCTTTATATTCTTCCAGGGATTCTTTTACGTATAGGATTGTCCATAGCAACCTGCCTACGGAGTGAGTGAGTGAGGAAATGCTGAGAATTCCAAGTCTATAGATTCTGCTGTACAAAACTAATAAAATATAAAAGCACTCTTATGAGCTAACTATAGCATACTGTACATGACTCGGTGATTTGGTGGAGCTTCGGGCCTTTGCAAATATGACGGTATACAAGTTGGGGGATGGGAAAGAGGCAAATGAGTCGTTTTCAAAATAGTCAAAAAAATGAATTTACACGCATAGGAAAAGGTACGACGTGTGATTGTAACATTTTAAAAGGTAAAATGTGAAAGTCATTACGCTTTGAAATAAAATCAAATCGTGGTATTACCATTTCGAAAAGTTGCCAAGCACACTTCTTCAAAATGCCAACACGTCATAAAAACTTTTTCAAAAAAGGCAAATCATGAAAGCAGTACTTTAAAAAGTTGTAAACAATGAATTTACGTGTTTCAAAAACGTCAGAACTGAATACTAACATTTTTTAAAGTTGCAGAACAAGATTTTACACTTTTCAAAAAAAGGTCCAACGTCATTGTATCTTTGAAAAGTCGAAAAAAATGATAATAATCTTTTTCAAAAAAGGCAAATCATGATAGCAGCATTTTGAAAAGCTGTCAAAAATGAATTTATATGTTTCAAAAATGTCAGAATGGAATATTAACATTTTGAAACGTCATAAAACTAACTATTACCCTTTTTCAAAAAATAATAATGTATAATGTATAATGTCGTAAATCACATTATAGTTCATTTTGAAAATTCGGAAAAAATGATAAACGTCTGTTTCAAAAAAGGCAAATCATGATAGCAGCATTTTGAAAAGTTGCAAAAAATGAATCTACATGCTTCAAAAGCTCCAGAGCGGGATATTTACCTTTATAAAAGTTGTAAAACAAACTATTACACCTTTTCAAAAAGGAATACATGTAAAACCAACGTTTCTAAAAGCTGTAAAAAAATAAAATGTGAGCATTTTCAATAATTTCTTTAACCATTTCTAGGGTACATCGTCGTCATTTTTGCGAGGCCCCTTAGCGTGTAATGTTAATTCTAAAAAGCCTGTTTAAATAACTTGTTCAGAACCCTTGGAGTGAGTCTTGACTTGACTTGACATGCCAAAAATAACTGATCGGAATTCCTTGTATTTATCACTGTAATCAAAATGTTTGGTCAACCCGTTTCTTGTTCGTTCTTCCACGTATTTTCACTTCACTTTTTTAGCGCTTTCCCTTCCCCGCCACGACCACGGCCGTGGGTCCCTATAGATATATCTTAGACGGTGAATTTGACTGGTGCTGGTGGAGTGTCGTTGGAGCCGCATAAAATAGAGAAAGAAAGAAATAAAAGCAACTTTTATCATTTTGGCTACAGCAGGGGTTTTCCGCTACTCATATTATACAACTCACGGGACGATTAGTGGAATTGCTTGATGCTAGCTTACAGAATATAAAAAGTTGCAGTAAATTTCGTAAATATTGTAGAGACTCGAGTAAGTAATTAAAGGAGCCGTCCTACAAATTTCACGATAAAGGCTTTCCTTGTGTCCTCTGTGTAAAAAGTATTTAAGCCTCATTTCAATTATCTGTGTAATGTACACACACACACACTCAGCATTGCAACATTCAGGACGGAGAAGAAACCACAGAGGTATGTTGGCATCCGCCGTAGCTATGCAGCAGCCGGCCGGATTACATTTCATAGGAAGGATGATAGTAATGATAATGTGAACGAGAGCACATGCAACACGAGCATTTAAACATTTAGGAGATCATCCCTATAGCAGGAGTGTCACTTAAGAGGCAAACTGGCCTAAATGCAATGGCTCTTCAAAAGGTGGTGTTCCAAGTGTCTTAATTTGTATACAGACGTGGTAAGATCGGGAATGTTTTAGCTTCACTGTGCCATGTAACACAAGCTGAAAAATTTCCGTTTTACATTTTCCAAAAGGCTGCTTTGTTCTTTGTACTCTGTTTTTGAAAGAATGATTCAAAATATCATTTTTATACCGTCTTACAAAACTACAAAGGATGATATTTACATTGTTTTCAAAAGGTGCAAAATATGATATTTACATTGTTTTCAAAAGGTGCAAAATATGATATTTACATTGTTTTCAAAAGGTGCAAAATATGATATTT
>JAQFZC010007696.1:0-10918 GCA_034695205.1 Dicyrtoma fusca | reverse complement strand
ATTTCTCCGATCAGACGATGGAGATACTTCGTTCAATAAACACCTCCAACGATTTTACTCACAGCAAAGCGAGTCCCCTCTAATCCATCGTCTCACATTTATTTCGCAAAGTTCGACTCTCGTAAGAATCATAACAACGTGTACTCAATTATTGAATAAAACAATACACATGGCCTCATTAGTGCAATTATTGCAATTCAATGCCCATTGAATGCACACAGCCATACAATTTTATGAATAGCGAATTGTCTAACAGTTGACATAATTTAGTGTAAATCGGTTCCAGAGCCCAACCTGCACTGCACTTCACCCTTAACAAGCGATAAAAATGGACCAGCTTCAACCATGGCGCGTATTTTCGGGTTTTTTCTGCAAATTGTTCGCGTCATGGCAGTTTTTATTTATTCGATAGATTGTGGTAAGTTTGATATTTTATTTAGAATTAAATGATATTAGTTACGGCTAAAATTAGATATACTATCGATGACTTGTGTGTGTGTTTGTTTAATTTAGTCGTTCTGACGAGCATAACGATTGACAAAGGACCGAAAGGGAAGCAAGTCTTGAAGGATTTCTTAGTGAAGCCACCACCGTCATGGATGGGTCCAGAATACACCAACCCGCATTCTGACATGTGGGATTTGTATAGGGTGGTGAGTGAATCTCAAAAGTGGCCCAGAGATCAAATCGACATCTACCTTGGCGACAAGTTTATAATCCCGAGCTTTTTGCCCGTCGAGTACGATTTCCCTGGCTATAAAACTGATTTCAAAGCTGTTTTTTGTAATACACCTAAATGTAGCAAATTTGATTATACGATGGGCGGGCTACGCAATTGAACCCTAGATGGCCTTTTAAAGTCATCTCAATTTTAATTCAATGAATGGACAACTGACCTGTTGCATTGTTTTTGAGCTAGGTTGAGCTAAAATAAAACAACCAATAAAATAAATTAATAATAATGATCATAACAAACTTACAGTTGGCTTCCGCCCTCCTCTTTATTTCCAAACCTTAAATTTTCTATAGTAATGTAAGTACATTGGTCATTTTTATCAACGTTTTAAGAACACAAACCTGTGAGTTTTTAGAAAAATCGTAAGGCCTGAAATTAACGCTTAAAAAATGTCCAAAATAGTAACTATAGCAACACGTTCGGACTATGCAATTCAATAGTTGACATTTTCAGTTACATGTTTAATACATTTGGATTAGTTTAAACTAGATTCCCGTAACTCATAATAAAATAAATAAATACGTTCATCGTCACCTTGTACATGTAGTTGACTTTTTTGCCCATCTTTATTCAAAACCTCAATTAAATTAATTAATTGAATTAATTGAAGCCAATTTTGTCTTGATCTGAAAAGTGTCTCATTTTAAATGTATTCTTTTTGTTTGTTTTGTCCAACACAATCAATAGTGAAGTTCTGAACTTTTGCAGGCGCTTAAAAAAACGTAAATGCACTTTATGTATAAGGCTTAAGAGGTGCTTCCAAATCCGGAAAGTGCACATTTCCAGTGCTGACGGCGTTATAGGAACTTTCGTTACTTTATAAATATGTATTTTGATTAAATGACTCTGCATTCGTGTAAATGGATATCAAAATATAAGCGGTATTTCATTAGAAGAAGCAGAAATAATCGTACCATAAGTCATTTATTTAAAATATTAATAGAGTAACAAAAGTTTTAAAATGTGGTGTTCACCTAATGACACCTATAATATATGATTTAGAGCAAAATTTATAATTTTGAAATAGAGATTTGTATGGGATTTTTTTTCGGCGCCATTTTGAATTTTAAAAAAGTTGAAAACTTCCTAATATTTTTCTAAGGACTACCATCACCAAAAATTTCATGTTAATCGCTACTTACTTTGTGGGGAAAAAAGCTGGTAGAAGCTCGTTTATAAAACACTTCGACCATACTTTCAGGCCATCGTACCTCCTATAGGGATGAAAAAAAATATTAATATACCGTATTTCCTGTATTAATTGCCCCGGCAACTAATACCTAAATCTGGTTTGGCTTCTTTTTTTTCTCCTATGATTTACATGTTAAAAACCCGGCAACTATTAGAGGCCGCCAACTATTACAGACCCGGCAATAAATACAGGAAATACGGCATGGCCACCACGAAGTGATTCAAGTGCCTGGGAATGGGACATTCGAAAGCAGAATAATTCAATTCCTTCCCATTAAATCAAAAAATGCTATTTAAAAACAAATTATACAAAAACGCAACTATAAAAGAATTTATTGAGTATCTATCAACCCCTCCGTATTAAATTAATACTTTTGATGATTTCTTCATTTTTCCCGATCTACCGTAAAATTAAAATTGTATTCCTAAAAAATAATTGTAGTGTCTCGTTCTGTACAACACATGATTAATTAACGCCGTCGAATCAATATCATACAGTCACTACAAAGTAGGGTTGTCCATAAATGAAATAATGGGAGTTAGACATTCGCAATGGCATTAACTAAGTCAAAAGCTAATATAAACCTTTAAAAATATGTAATTAAGGACTAAATAAGTTGGCTCTTTTAAAATTAAAAATATGATGATCAAACAAGACGTTTTTAAAGGGCAATAATTACACATTTCAGGAGGTTGTTTTTATGACATCATTAGTGGAAGATTTCATAGTGTCGTATTGTGCTGCCCATTAAAGCCATCTTTGCAGAATCGCAAACTTCCGGGTCTTGTGGAGAATGGCGCCGTCCAACTGCACTTGTACTCATTAATTGAATAAACAATAAACGTGGTCTCATTAGTGCAATTAATGCAATTCAATGCCCATTGAATGGACACAGCCATGAAATTTTATGAATAGCGAATTGTTTAACAGTTGACACAATTTAGTGTAAATCGGTTCCAGAGCCCAGCCTGCACTGCCCTTCACCTTTAACAAGCCATTAATAAAAACCAGCTTGAACCATGGCGCGTATTTTTAGGCTTTTTATTCAAATTGTTCTCGTCATGGCAGTTTTTATTAATTCGATAGATTGTGGTAAGTTTGATATTTTATTTAGAATTAAATGATATTAGTTACGGCTAAAATTAGATATACTATCGATGACTTGTGTGTGTGTGTTTGTTTAATTAAGTCGTTCTGACGAGCATAACGATTGACAAAGGACCGAAAGGGAAGCAAGTTCTGAAGGATTTCTTAGTGGAGCCCCTACCGTCATGGATGGGTCCGGAATACACCGAAATTAATGCTGACATGTGGGATTTGTATAGGGCGGTGAGTGAGTCTCAAAAGTGGCCCAGAGATCAAATCGACATCTACATTGGCGACAAGTTTATAGTCCCGAGCTTTTTGAATGTCGAGCATCATTTCCCTGGCTATAAAACTGATTTCAAAGCTGTTTTTTGTTATACACCCGTATGTACCAAATTTGGTGAATGATTAGGTCAGCGACGCTTTCGAACCCTGGATAGCCCTTAAAAGTCATCTCAATTTTAATTCAATGACCTATTGAATGGTTTTGAGCTAGGCTACTCTAAAAATAAAACAACCAATAAAATAAATAAATAACAATGATCATAAAAATCGTACAGTTGGCTTCCACCCATCTTAATTTAAAACCTCAATTAAATTTCTATAATATTGCAAGTAGGTACGGACACAAACGCAATTTAGCACACTGTCATATTGCATAGTTCAGTTTTATCTTTTTTTAAAGAAGACTAAACTGCGGGTTGCGCGGAGAATGTCAACATAACACCAGACGTGCATTTATTAATTGAATACACAGTAAACGTAGCCTTATTAATGCAATTATACTTAGAGTTAACACAGCCATAAAATTGTTGTTTAATAGAACTGTAAAACAGTTCAAAATTTTTGTTTTTAATTAGTCAAATGGTACAGGTCTCAATCATAGCCCGGTTCTCGCGGTCGCGGGTTTTTTTTTACTTTATCCCAGTTGTAGTTTTTACACACTGGATTGGTTGGAATATACCTACCTATTTTTATTCTACCGTTAATAGCACGTCATGAGAAAATGGAAATGTCAATATTGTACAGAATTATTGTAGCTGGACATAATCCTTTTGTAAAATCACTTGGGCTATGCATGCTAAATATACGGCTATGTTTGGTAAAGTCAGCGCTTAGGAAACCTTGAAAATTTAGGTCTTTAGAAAATTGTGTATTATAATATTTAACAATTTAAAAAAGGCTACACTAAATATTCAATTTTTTGTAAAACATAAAACGCCTAATTTCAACACTACAAAACTAGCAATAAGCACTTTTAGAAAGGTCTAAACTAGTTACTAGCAGTTTCAAAATGACCAACAATGGGCAAAGACATATTGTTAGCAAAATTGAAGATAACAATCCACCATTTTAAAAAACTCTCGAATCGAAAAGGCATCTTGAAACCCGAAACACCGGCAACTGTTTCCCGAAGATACACCTGTTCTGGCGACGTTGACATATCGTCAGATGAGAGTTAATTTATTTCGGGAGTTCGGCAAAAATAAATATTCCACGTTGTAAGGGCAGAATATAAATTGAGAATACGATTTATTACGATTTATTATGATTTTAATTTAAAATTATTACAAAGATAGGTACTGAAACGTGACTAGAACTATTTTCGGCATTCTTGGTCACAGCACATTTCGGACCGTCCGTTTCGAATGGCTGCCAAATCGTATCTGTATCGTTCTTTTCGGCTTCCACTAGTGGCCATTTTACCACTATTTTCATCTTCTTCTAACATTATTTTTAACAATTTAATATTCTTACTATTATTTCACTTTAGTTAGAAAATAATAGTAAACAGCCAAAATCCATAGCATCAAACCATACTCAAAATCTCCAACAACACCCATGTGAGCCTGATTCCAAGATTCTTTAAGAAATGTGAATTAATTTGGTAAGTAGTATCGATTATTCCTAATACAAATATGGAAGGCATATTGAGTTCGGTGGGTGGGCTTTATAATCCCACAGAGAACTGTCCGATAGAATCCTATCGATTTCACATATTGGCAAAATGTATCAGATTTTGGACGTTCTTCATAGTCAAATTCATACGGTCTCAACTATCGTACCCTACAGTTAAGCCGTAGGGCAAACAACATATATAAGTCCAAATGCATGAGCCTTTGAGAATGTGTAATTAAGTACTACAAAAATTAGCTTATTAAAATGCATAGCATCCAAATCAAAAAAAGACTTATGTAAAGTGTATACTAGTTACATGTTTCAGAAGGCTGTTTTTATGACGTCTTTAGTGGAAGACCCCGTATTCTCGTATTTTACTGCTCATTTGAGTCATCTTTAGAAAATCACAAACTTCCGGGTCGTGTGGAGATTGGCACCGTCCCACTGTACTTGTACTCATTAATTAAATAAACAATACTAATGGTCTCATTAATGCACTTAATTGAATTACAATGCCCATGAAATTAACACAGCTACGCAATATTATGAATAGCGAATTGTCTAACAGTTGACATAATTTAGTGTTAATCGGTTCCACAGCCCAGCCTGTACTGCACTTCACCTTTAACAAGCGATTAAAACGGACCAGTTTCAACCATGGCGCGTACTTTCCAGATTTTTCTTCAAATGCTCGTCATCGGAGTATTTATTCACTCGATAGATTGCTGTAAGTTTGATATTTATTATATAAAAGTGATTTTAGTTACTGCCCACGTTAGGTACTATCGATGAAATCTTTACGTGTGTTTTTATCAATTTTGTTTTAATTTAGTGTCTCTGACTCTGGACACCTTGACGATTGAGAAAAAAGGGAAGCCAGTTGTTCTGAAGGATTTCGTAGTGGAGATTAGAACGGGAGGACCGTGGAAAGCGGAGAGTGCTGACATGGCTGATTTATATACGGCGGTGAGTCGCTCTCAGAAAGTTCCGCAAGATCAAATCGACATCTACATTGAAAACGAATTGCGGATCAATTCGGCATTTTATTACCTCGACAGTTACTCTGGCTACAAAACTGATTTCCGAGCTGTCCTTTGTGATGCACCCAAATGTGGTAAATGGAATGCACTATGAGCTTCTAACGCCAGAGCGTCTTTTTTTATCCAGAGTGGCTTGTTTTAATTTGAATGACTAGACACTTGCCCTTCGGAATAGCTTAGGGCTAGTTCGAACAGGACCACAATAATCTATAATAAAATAAATACATAGTATTGATTACAGCAATCTCATAGTTGGCTTCCGCTCATCTTTATTTGAACCGGCAATTAAATTAAATAGGGATAGTTACATGTAATACTTGTAGCAGTATGTAGTATTTTCAATCACATGTCATAATAAACCCAAATGGCACGAGAATGACACCCTGACATCACACGTTCATTCATTAATTGAAAGAATAATAATACTTTCAATTATGAATGGAATAATACTTTTTTGAAACAAATGTCAAACCCTAGCCTAAAATCAAAACAGAACTTTTCAAAGAATCTAAACTGGTAATAACCATACTTCTGAAGGATTTAGTAGTTGAGCCTTAACCCGGTTGACAGACTGGGGCACTATAGGAAAGTGTTGACGTGATTAAATTAGTGGTGGAAAAATTAAAATGTGTAATACAGCAATAAAAAGTTTGATTTTTTAAAATGTAAAACATAAAAATTAAAACTTAAAGACTCATGTAAAGTGTAATATTTATATACATATTTCAAAAGACAGTTTTACTGACGTCATGAGTGCAACACGCCATATTGTCATATTGCACAGCCCCTTATAGCCATCTTTCCAGAATCAGAAACTTCCGGGTCGTGTGAAGAATGGCACCGTCCACGGCACGTGTATTCAATAATTGAATAAACAATAAACGTGACGTCATTAAAGCAATTAATTAAATTTCAATGCCTATAGAATTGACACAGCCATTCACCTTTATGAATCGCGAATTGTCTAACAGTTGACACAATTTAGTGTAAATCGGTTCCAGAGCCCAGCCTGCATTGCACTTTACCTTCAACAAGCGATTAAAACGGACCAGTTTCAATCATGGCGCGTATTTTTGGGTTTTTTCTTCAAAGTATTCTCATCTTCGCCGTTTTGATTCACTCAATAGATTGTGGTAAATTTGCCATGTAATATTTAAATGAAATGATTTTAATTGCGCTTGAAATTAGATGACCTATGATTGTTTTGAAGACCTTTACATGTGTGTCTTTATTTTGTTTAATTTAGATGTCTTGACCACCTTGACGATTGACAAAGGACTCAAAGGGGAAGAAATTCTGAAGAATTTCGTAGTGGAGCCTGCACCATCATGGCGGGGTAGGGAATACGAGATCATGTTGCGGAAACGGGTCATGTATGGGAGACAGTGAGTGAATCTCAAAAATGGCCGAAAGAGCAAATGGACATCTACATCGATAACAATTGGATACCACCGAACATGATAACCCTCTCCGAATTTCCTGGCTACAAAACGAATATCACAGCTGTCTTTTGTTTTGCACCCAAATGTAGCAAATACAACGACTACTTTGGTCAATCAGTGAACCCCAATTGGACCCGGAATGCGTGATCTAAAAACGCTTGAACCATGCATACCAAATGCGGCTATATTTAGCATAGTAAGCACTTATGAATTCATGAAAATTCAAGTCTTTAGAAAATTGTGTATAATAAAAATTAACTGTTAAAAAAAGGCCTAACTAAATAAACACATACAAGCCAATTATGGATACTTTTACGAACTTTAAAATTGACAACAAACGCATTCACAACGGTCCAAACCACTACAAGTAATTAACAGTTTCAATGTTATATGTTTCCTTTAACATACAAAACATGATAATCCAAAAAAATTTGAAACTGCAATGTTTACTCATTTCAAAAACTAATTTTTAAGGCATCATCACAAGACAACCTTTATACTGTCATACTGCTAAATATGGCAACTTTTAACGTATCCAACACTTAGGAACCTATGAAAATTATTCTTTATCTGATTATCTGATCCAAACTTACCTAAATGGACTGCTAGAACAAAGCTAAAACAAACTAAATATCAATTATTTCAAACAAATGGTGTGTCAAGGCCTAAATCAAAAAAACACCTTTAAAGCATCTAAATCTAAATCAGTGATTACTATACTTTCTGCACCTACCAAACCAAGAGCTAACACTTTCAAAAAGGTTAAAACTGGCCATAAGCATTGTCAACCAAATTGTCAAAGAACACTTTGAAACAAATGCAAAACAGGGAACTGTGGATTTCAAAAACATTAAACAGAAGAGCGGCTATTACAATAATTTCAATTTCAACGCCTATGGAATTGACACAGCCATTACACTTAGTGAACAGCGAATTGTCTAACAGTTGACACCTTTTAGTGTAAATTGGTTCTAGAGCTCATAGCTTGCACCGCATTTAACCCTTAAAAAGCGATTAAAACGGACCAGTTTCAATTATGGCGCGTTTTCCCCTGATTTATCTATAAAATGTTCTCGTCATGGCAGTATTTATTCAATCAATAGATTATGGTAGGTAAGTTTGATATTTAATATTTAAAATAAAATGCCTCAATTGCGATTCAAAATACTCCTTATAGATAACCTATATGGGCGTGTTTATATCAATTTTATTTTATTTTAGCGGTTCTGACCACCTTGGCTATTGACAAAGGACCGAAAAAGAGACAAGTTGTAGAGGATTTCGTAATGAAGCCTTCACCCGGGTGACCGTCTGGGGCACTCCAGGAAAATGCTAACATGATTAAATTAGTGGCGGACCTGAGTCGCTTTCAGAAATGGCCGGAAGATCCAATTGACCGGATGTCAATTTAATCTTCCGGCCATTTTTGAGAGCGACTCAGCGCCAACGCTAAATCATTTAAATCAGTCAAATCGTCAGCATCCAACCGATTCGCCACATAATATTTGTTGCAGCCTTTAGTTTATGTTCTGATGCTATTGCTTGTTGCCTCGTAGCGTTGTTAACTAACAACTCGAACGTTTATTTTGTGAAATAATATTTTTAGTGAAAAAGGATTTAAATTAGTAAAACTGTTGGCTAATATTGATAAAGTGAATGAGGAAGTTCAATGATGGAAAGACAGTTCAATATGGACAGCGGGGAAAGACGGATGGTCATTGCATTCTCTCCGAATTTCATTCTCATTGTAATATAAAAATTTGGCATTGAATTGATTTCCTTACCTGCGAATTCGATTGCTATTGGCACTACTGCCGTGTAACAGAATGAAAAATATAAAATTGTGAATAAATCTAATTTTAATAATAATTAATGATTACCACACGGATTAATTAGTTCTGAATTCTAAAAAATAATTTTTACTACCCCGGTCTGCACACACATAGCTTATAAACGCTTTCGTATCAATACAGTTACTACAAATTAGGTTCGTCCATAAGTGATGTAATTGGAGTTAAGCATGTAAAATGGCATCAACACAGACAAAAGCTGAAGTGAGCCTTTAAAAATGTTAACTTACGGACTGGAAAATTTGACTTTTTTAAAATGCAAAATATGATAATTTTTTAAAACGTACTAAAGTGTATTATTCACACATTTTAAAAGGCTAGTTTTATGACATCATTAGTGGCAGACCCCATATTTTCGTATTTTACTGCCCAATAAAGTATAATCTTTGCAATATCACACACTTCCGGATCGTATGAAGAATGGCACCGTCCCACTACACGTGCACTCATTAATTGAATAAACAATAAACGTGGCCTCATTAAAGCAATTAATTGAATTCCAATGCCCATAGAACTTACACAACCATACAATTTTATGAAAAGCGAATTGTATACCAGTTGACACATATTACTGCTAATCGGTTTCCGAGCCCAGCCTGCACTGCACTTTAACCTTTAACAAGCGATTAAATTGAACCAGTTTCAAATATGCCGCGTATTTTCCAGTTTTTTGTACAAATTATTCTCTTCATTGCCGTGTTTATTCACTCAATAGATTGCGATTGTAAGTTTGGTATTTATTATATAAAGTGAAATGATTTTAGTTGCTGTGTTCAAATTCGGTACTATCGATAAAATATTCATGTGTTTTTATTAATTTGGTATTAATTTAGCGGTTCTGACCACCTTGTCGATTGAGAAAGACGGAATGAAGCCAGATGTTCTGATTGATTTCATAGTCGAAGCTAAACAGGGACTGAATAAAGCAGAAGGTGACGACAATGCTAACTTGGCTGATTTATATGCGGCGGTGAGTCGCTTACGAAAAGTGCCCACAGACCAAATCGACATCTACCTTGACAACATGCTGAGGGCCAATTCGCCATTGTATAAGCTCTCAAAGTACCCTAACTACAAAACCAATTTCGAAGCTGTCCTTTGTGATATACCCCTATGTGCTAAACAGAACTCATATGACTACCACCCTGAATAAGATCAGAGCGTCTTTTGTACCCTAAAAAGCCCGCTCATTTTAATTTGAATGAGTAGACACCTGCCCTTCTGAATAGATTTGGGCTAGTTTCAACAGGACCGCAATAATTCATAATAAAATAAAATAATATTGATTACAGCTATTTAATATATTGTCGTATTGTACTGCCCATTATAGTCATCTTTGCAGAATCACAAACTTCCGGGTCGTGTAGAGAATGCCACCGTCCCACTGCACTTGTACTCATTAATTAATTAAACAATACGAATAGTCTCATTAACCTTTTCGAAACATCATTTCCTTAGTTTTGAATGTTTTTGAAAATCCTAATGTATAGTAATAGTTTTTTGACCTTTTAAAAGTGTCATTTACTAGTTTTGACCTTTTTGAAAAAGTGTTATTTACGAGGTTTGAATTTTTTGAAAAAGTGTTATTTACTAACTTTGACCTTTTTGAAAAAGTGTCATTTACTAGTTTTGACCTTTTTGAAAAAGTGTCATTTACTAGTTTTGACTTTTTT
>JAQFZC010007695.1:0-10918 GCA_034695205.1 Dicyrtoma fusca | reverse complement strand
AGTACATGGTTTCGAGTTTGTGGTTTCGAGAACGTGGCATTCGAGTAAATAGCATTCGAGTACGTGACCGGCAATCCTACCTAGGTAAGTTACAGTTTTTAAGGCAAGCGGTAACAACAAAACCATATTTTCGAAAAGTTGAATGTCGAAAACCAGGATTGTCGGTAGCCAAATCCTTGAGAAACTTTTTTGCAAAATATAACGTCATCCTACATGTTCTAATTACGTATTTCTTTAGGATAGGAAAACTGAAAATTTTTTAAGAAGGATGCAAAAGGGTTCAGACATGTCTTAGTGGACGAACTTTATTTATTCATGCAGGTAGACCTAGGTAAATGCGGAAGGTAGGTATTTTACTCGCAATTACTGCAGTACACCTTACAGTATACTGTTCCTTACGGTAACTCCTGAATATAGAGCTCTTCAAGTTAAATAAATAATATTAAGATAAAATAGGAAATCTTAGAAATAAACGGTAAAAATAACAAAAACTGCATACTGCATTAGCAACAAATCATTGAAAAATTAAATTAAAATCAATTAATCACCCTATTTTCGAAGTTGCTACCGTGAACACTTAGGATTCCCTATTCTCCTAAACTCTTTGCCTCAAATGTTCTGAACTTTCATAATTTGCTATTCCCAGTACTATCTTTCAAAGTTGTCTTTAAGATACCATGTTACATATTTTGAAAGCTTTCAAATTAATTTACATAATTTGGATCAGGAATATAGATGTTTAATTTTTTAAACCTATGAAATTAAACCTAGCGGTACTTATCATGTTCTTTTGAAGGTATGCGGCCATCTTTTAATTAGTTGTTTGCACATTCATAAGCTCTAATTTATTTACTGCGCACTTTTGACACAGTGTTATTCAATTTAGTTCAACATTTGCGCATTTAATCACCCAGTCAGTTCCGTGACAATCACATGTGATCTAGAGCTATTTAGGTAACTGGGCAATTTGGTTCAGATTCACATATTCTAGACGAACTGCAGTGAGCTTTTTAATTCTTCTGGT
Organism: Dicyrtoma fusca; assembly: GCA_034695205.1. Taxonomy (NCBI): domain Eukaryota; kingdom Metazoa; phylum Arthropoda; class Collembola; order Symphypleona; family Dicyrtomidae; genus Dicyrtoma; species Dicyrtoma fusca. Next base: position 9,894 of record JAQFZC010007695.1, on the reverse strand, counting down.
AGGGGATTAATAATGGTGAATAAGGAATGCGTCAGTAAAGCTCAGCTCGCGTCACCAGTCGCACAAATGATAGAACTTGGTATGTACATTTTAGAATAAAAAAGCTACATACGTTTGCCTCGTCATTCCTCTTGTTGTGGAATAGAAACAAACAGCATATATATATTGCTAACTACATAGTAGTAGACGTGTCCATAAGAAATGGACACGTCTTGGATTTTTTATATTGCATATTGCTATATTTTTTCCATTATTGTTTTGTTGGTGCTTTATAAGTCTGTCCTCTTGGTAGGTTAGAGATAAATCTGTTTAATGCATAAGGAGCTCCTTCAGACACGTCCTAATATCTTTGTAGCTCTTTATTTTGGTATTTACAGAAAATCTAATTAAAAACTCCAAAGCTCCAGCAGGAATGAAGTAATAGTGTACAATCATACAAAATAAATATCTTTATAGTTAAAGGAAGCGAGGATATTATTATTTCATTTATAATATCCTCCTTCTAGCATCCTAAGCTTCCATGCGGATCTATTTACGGATTTTCAGTAGAGCTTCTGGAGTTCTGGACTGACTAGTGAGAATAAAATATTCCATGCATTCCAAAGCATGGTGGAGCAGCAGTGAGTAGATTCTTGAGTATTTATAATGATGGGCTTATCTTGGCACTAGTGTGAGAATATGCCATACGGCGATAGTGTCAGTGCTATAGCATTGCTCAGGAAATCATTCATTCTTCAACTCAGCAGGGATCAGCGAGTAAAGTTTAGAGAAGATGCCTTCAAGATAAAATGTCACCAGTTAATCATATTTTTAACTTGCTGAATTCACTTGTGGTGCTTTGAAATGCTTGAGCTGATTCTGTATTGTTGATACTCGTGCGAACTAAGTAATCGCGTGTCGACCTGTGAAAATTGTCAATGTGCAGCACTGAATACATATATTGAGTGAATGAATGACAACTGATCACACTCGCTAATTTCAATCCAATGCAATGCCATAGCTGCAGGCCTGCAAACGTAAAAGAACAGGCAAATGATTCTCCACTTTGTAACAAGCTAGGATTTGAAAAGTGAAAAATTGACGGACGACGGACTCATATTACTAAGGTATAGTGTTTGAACTGTAATCGATTTAATTTCAAATGTTGAACGTAACAAAAAATCAACGAATTACTGATATTAGAATCTTAAATTCTCTGGGCATGGTCAGTCGATGTGGATTTTTGAGGTTTTTCTGTCGTTCATGAGCGAAGGAATGTTTGCCGGTGTCGATGCGGTGCCATACAGTCCCTCCTTAGTTCCCAGGATTCTTAAGGAAGAAATGAAAACTTTTACTCACAATCAGTACAATGCCTGTAAAGTCCAATTTTTTTTCTAGTTTATGCTGCCAATGCCGAAGTCCAGTGGTGCAAAGGGGATGGTCGAGACTGAAGCTAAGCTTTGCCTATCCGATTGCCTACTACTTGAGGCACAGTACAGTATGGAGACTGTGAGTGCAAATTTAAATCCACTTCCATTCTTTTCATTTTGTTCAAGTGAACAGTAAAACTCATCTTCTTCGTCAGCCTCATTTCAGCCAGTAACTCGGAGTCTTGTTGACTCTTTTTCCCGTGACAGGATTTCTCCCCATTTTAAGACGTCCACTTGAGAGCCGATGAACGTTGGTAATTACATTTTGGATCTGACGAACATATGTCTGTTCCTTCATGAAAGTCTAATCCACCACGTTTTTCCGTCAACCTTCCCAACGAGTAATCCGCTTTACACTCAACCTTTTCCAGCTTCTACGGGTCCTACGAACACATTTTGACAACTGGATAGATCCATTTGAAGGGAATGGGAAGCAAACCAATTTATAAGCCACAATGCAAGGAATTTATCTCACCAACTTACTAGTTAGTCATTCGGAAGATCCGGTGGGACGCTGCAGCATATCCGCTTGTGCTATATGAGTACCTTTGCCACCAACTTTCGTTGATCAAGCAACACTAGATAAAGAAAGCTGTTAACAAAAAGTCTATAAAACAATTTCAGTGTTCAGCTATGAATTATCAATTTCACAAGATTTGTTTACGTTTTACAAAGCTCAGTATATTTACAGACACCATGTACTCGTTGGTGAGACTTAGTTCCAGTCAAAAAGACGTCCAAAGAAAGTTACCCTCTGTACACATTTAAATCCCTTCCGTCAATATTCAAAGCGCATTTGGGATTTAAAGTATGCGAGCTAACTGGCATTCTTGAATGCATACTGGCATAGTTAAATCCGAGCCGGAGGACGGAGAAAGCAGAAGTTTAATCATGGGGAAGCTGCAAAGATCGTTTGTGGTTTTCCTGGAAAGATGGCGACCCTGTTATTTCTCTAAGTATTTTTTCCTTCTCTTGTGCACAAGGTTTGCTCACCAACTCTCCTGAAGAAGTAGTTTTAAAATGTTGTAAATCACTGCTGCAGTGCTCCCATTTCAATCTGGACCATGCTTCATACATTCATCAAATTTCCTCTGTCGCTACAGTAAAGTGAACGACCCGTTGCTAGCACGGACTAATAGTAATATTGAATGTGCAATGCCCGGAGATAAAAATTTTAGCTTCAACATAACGGAACTATTAGTTTCAAGTGGTTGAGACTGTCATGGAATATTCAAAGATTATATTACGCATTTATTGTTGCAACAAAACGACCCTGTAAACAAATCAGACCTGGCTCTAAAATTTCATTAATGTAGGAACGACTGTCGAAGGAGATATTAGACCTAAGACCTAGACTAAAGAATATACATATAGGAATCGGAGATTGTTCGTCGATCTCCTGTCAATTCAAATGGTGATAATTTTTCTTCTCAGCCTGTGGGTTTTTGTGGAAGAAAGATGTTTCACCTAAGGTCAAACTATTTGGTATTTGATCTGCTCTCTTTGATTCAAGATGAGGCTGCTTTTTGTAGACTGATGCATATATACAAGTAGGTAGGGATGTACAAACCTACCTATATACATATACTATGGCGACGTATTCATAGAGCGTATCTATAATTGAATAAAGTGCCTTGTACTCTTTTGCTATGTGTTTTATGATTCCGAGCAGCATGTTAAAAGTTTTTAAAGAACAAGTAACTTGAGTTGTTGCCTATTATTGACCTTGCCCTAGCTTTAAGTTTGACGTAACAGAACAGAAGAGGTCTCGTACAAACCTATGTATAGGGCTATAGCGTACATACTACGTAGTAAAACATCGGTTCACTTTACTTCACTGGACTTTACCTGTTCTGAAGTATCTCATATCACATGTCAGATGTATCCTAACAGCAACTTTTTGAGCAGAAACAATAGATAGGCAGGAAGTAGGAAGTGTTACATATGAAATGCTGCAGTGAACTGTTTCATTTCATTGGATGAGCACTAGATCTCTACAGAATGCAGTTAAAATACTTATCCACAAATGTGGCTTACATGTGCACTGTCGGCTTATTCCCGTATATATCCCTAGAATAGTTGTATTTTTAAAGTCATATAAGTAAAATTTAATATTACTTTTCCCGTAAAAAACATGTTTTACGTACATATGTCATGAACTACACTTAATTCCAATGAATGTATACCTGTAATTAGCGTGCAGGATTAAAATACATAATAATGCTATTAATTATTACTGTGGCAGTGCGCACACGATGTCCAGACCAGCTAGTCAGAAACAATTACTAACTGTTTATAGTAAACTTATTCTCTCATTGACAACTTTGAGATGAAATTACGGAAGAAGGGCAAAATTCTACTATCAATAACATTTTGCATTGCATACATCATTTTAATTGGAAGATTGAATGTCATCCTTGTAATCCATTGTTATTGCCTTGAGATTCTTTACTTCTCATTAAATTTACTATAGGCATATATGACATAGACAAATATAATAGTTAATTTATGTAGATGTTACTACACAAACCTAAAAACTAAGATGTGACAGATTCTTTAAAATGATATAGAGCAGTACATTCAATATTTATTTTTCAGCTGGTATGATATTTTACATTCTAGAGGCTCGACAGATCGCAGAGTTTTGAAAAATATTCTGTTCTATTGCTAGTCGATCTAATGAACTTAATTGTTTCTACTATTTCGATTAAATGATAACGATTTGCGTACCTCCAATATTGACTGTTTAATATTTCTGTAAATGTACACCCTAGAATAATACATCCAATATGTTACACTGTTCATGTTTATGTAAGAATAATCAATATTTGTTTCTTTCCTGTATAACGATCATGTTTTGATACACTATTTCTATTTAGTTTGTAGTACCAATTTGAGTAGAAATACGACCCTAGTAGAAAATTTATCCTTCTTTGTATGTATATTAGCAAGTTTCTTTGTGCATATTGAACTCCATACAATGTGTGATAAAATGTAAAGGATTGGGCTGTATTTCTAAGGTGCATTAATAAGAGGTTTACTTTATACGGTAAACGGAGAAAATGTTCCCAGAAAAAATGTTCCCGGAAAAAATGTTCCCAAAAATGAAGGACGATGAAAAAATGTTCCCGGAAAAAATGTTCCCAACCACCAAGTAGGAAAAAATGTTCCCGAGTGCGAAAACAGGCATGTGTGGGTCACGTTAAAAATGAGACGTGAGTCCGCAGTCTGTTCAGCAAATATAACTGCAACGTCCTTGCAGTGCATTCACTAAATCAAAACTACTTTCTGCTCATGAATTAAAACCACTTAAACATTTAGATGCACAGGTTACAGAAATAATGTATAAATGTGTTGTTAAAAGGAATACGATTATATTTTTAGATACAGGATTTATGTAGAGTGGTTTAAATAAAAATACAAAAGATTGCATGAAAGATTATACACTTTTAAAAATATAATATAAAAATACTGACGTCTACTATGACTATACGGGTTATACAAATTTTTAATAATGTAGAAGTCGTTAGTATTCTAAACTAAAAACAATATCCGCTTCGGCGAGGTTAAGAACTAATAATTAATAAATAAAGAATATTATTACAGTACACTAACATTTAGTACATTCTAGGTATATACTTGGATTAAAAACTCTTTTCCTTCGACTTTAATTAGTTGAAAACTTCTTGATGTACCTACACATTTCGAAGGCTAGACACTTTAATCAAATTAAAACGGATCGTAATCCGTGGCTTAAGCTGTAAATTAAGTAGCAAGAATCACCTACGTTGTACGTAGTTATAAATAAACAAATAATTAATTCCTTTAGACTAATTTTTAAAAATCAAAAAAACATCTTAACTGCTCAGTGCCACCAAACCCTATTGTATGCCAAATTTTTGTGCTCCCAGTATAAATACCCCTCAAATGACAGTTTGCGTTTGCCTTCATTAGACTGCAAAATGTGGATGCTGATTTTATATTTTGCAGTTTAAAAGCAACGCTGACTCTTTGAACACTACTTGACCTGCCAATGCCGGCAGCCGGAATACAAATGGGAATAACGTTGAAGTTGCATTTCAGTAATCATCCTTACTCCGTACAGTTGGCTGTGCATTCCGTGTGTGTAGGTAGCCCAATGGCAATTAGTAGATGCAAAGGCAAGGCAATTAAAATAATATGCAGTGTCGATTTCTAGAATGCTTAAAAAATATTCTTATAGTGAGGTTATGTCTGCTAATAAAGTTCGCCTCTCTCTTGTACGCGGGAACATTTTTTCCTACTTTGCTCATGGGAACATTCTTTCCGGGAACATTTTTTCATCGTCGTTCTTTTTTGGGAACATTTTTTCCGGGAACATTTTTTCTGGGAACATTTTCTCCTAGAATCGGGCTGTAATATCATCTGGAACAGAACATTTTAGGATGATTCGAAATCGCAATTCCTTGCCTTGTGTTTTCCCACTTAAACTAGCCAGCAGTTCATTATATTTCGTATTTCTAAAATATTTGGGTATAACTATACATCAAACAGAGGCAAAATAATAAGTACCCAGAACCCAGGTAATAAGTATCTATATTATTAAGTTAAACGTCAAAGTCAAAGGCAAACGAACCGGCCGTATATTGAGCGCATCTACTATAGTTACCTTTAGTGCAGTCGTCACCGTATCTTTTATCAGCACCGACTTGAATGGGGAATGCCCTGATCCTTCATAAAATCCCATCTTAAAGTCTATTTGTGCCCTAATGTATATGTATCACAATATAATTGCAATGTTTGTAATTGTAATTCGAAAATAAAAACATGCAAAATTGAAACATTTGTACAGAATAGTCTTGCTCTGCATAGCAAATATACGTGCCATTGAAGAGGATTCCATATCACTTGTCCCCGCGGTTTTGTCCCACCCACTTTTATCTCGCCTTTTTGTCCTCAAATCAGTTTTCATTATGCATTTTTTACCTCCAACTTTTCCTTTTGCATTTTTAACCCCCCAACTTGTCCCTTTACATTTTTGACTGTAAATATTTTAACACGTATTTTATATATGTTTTTGTATAATAGTATTTAGCAGTACTAATATGCGTTCGGGAGGATACCAAAACGAAGCCCCTAATACCAAAAAATTATTTATTTAGTTTTTCCGGGACTGCTATACACAAGGTCATTAGATGTCTCAAAAGTAATCCTTTGTTCTTAATGTCAAAAATTGGTGATCTTTTTTACTTCAATCTAAAAAAATGGAAAGTAAATAACTTTAATTCTCAAACAAATATTAACTTAACTGCTTATTTTGATAATAATTGTGCCTGAAACACGGTGGAGCACTCATTATTATCATTTAAATAATTACCTAAGTTTTACCACAAGTAATACTAAAACAATAAAAATATTTCTACTTTTTATTCTATTTACGCGGCGAACTTCCTACAGATTCAACGATAACAAACCTTTTGTTGTTGCTACTTATACTGTAATTTAATACTTTAATTAAACAATTTCCACTAGTTTACAAAATCTGAAGTACCCGCCATTATAAATAGACTTCAGAAGTACTTCCTAGAACTCCTTTAAAATGCTGGGGGATAAAAAACCTCGGGGTAAAATAGTCGGGGGAAAATAGTTCGAGGTAAAAATGTTTGAGGACAAAACAAAATGAGGCAAAAAATTCCGGGGGCAAAAAGGATGGAGGTAATAATGTCCGGGGACAAAATAGCTCGGGGGCAAAAATGCGAGGCCAAAGTTGGAGGGACAAATGGCGGGGACAAGTGATGGGGTACCCTGCCGCGTATCAGATTCTGGTGGCGTGTTTGTTTTTCTGGCTACTGACTGGGGTAGAAGCTGGTAATTGTGGTCAGCTGGTAATTGTGACCGATCGATTTTTTGGAATTAAAGCAAAAGAATAGCTTCCCAGTATTGTTTTACGTTGGACTACAAGACTCGTTCGTCAAAAGTAACACCGAATTGATAATTTATTCTTTTGCTTTCATTACAAAAAATCAATCGGTCACAATTACCAGCTTTTACCCTACTATATAATATAGGTATACTGATTGTCCGCTTTTAGATACAGAAGCTAATTGTAATATAGCAAGATATTCAAGATATTCAGTGAGGATTAGTGAGGCCCCTTTAATTGTTTGCATGAAGGAGTTCATGCTGGGTATAGTAGGTGTAGGAACTAATTCTTCCCTGGTGCACCGTTTGCAGTGCAATTTGAATGTGAACTTGATAAGAGTGCACAATACTGAGTAAACTTAACTGCTAATACTTATGAAGAGTTGGAATGAGTTGATAAAATCTAATTATAATTATAGGTTTGTGTGTCTGCCTGAGTTTGAGTGCCTGTGCGACCAGTGAAGCGATTTTGTGACTCTGAGTTATGGAGAGTCATGCTTTCGTGCCGTGCCCGATTCTGCATTCCAGTCCGCATGTATCTGACCCATGGGAATGTTTTTTGATTATTATGCAGTGGATGTGAATGTGATCCCAAATAGCATCGATTTACATTTTAGGTCCGCATCTAAATTATCAAAGCATGATACGATTGAATAGATTGATATACTGCTTGCAGTCTGTAGTCTGCAGGTTGACTAAAGTTTTTTGGGACTTTTTGATGTGATGTGAGAGGAAGGAATTATTGAGAATCTAAACGTGGAAATGGTGCCTCGTAGACCGGGAGTGAAAAGATCATTGCTGGCTTACAATCTACATTTCACGACGCATCCGACTTTGGTGGAAACTTCCCGGATGACTGCCTCTATCATACGCAAATAAATATTGCCAAGAGTAAGTAGAAAACTGCTTTTGAATTGTGGGAATGTAGCTGATTGTCCTGATTACATCTCTAAGGACACGCCAAAGTGCGACCGTTGTTCCATAAAGGATTGGTTTGGTGCCGCCGTATCATTTGCATTTTATTTCTGTCATTTATGTTTCTTGACCACCTTCTTTGTGTCCTCGTGCCTTTTTGTCTGCGTTGACGACAGTCTTGTCAATGTGGCCTTTTAGTGGAAATGAATAAATAAATGAGCCAAGTGACCTTCACCCTGTACCATGAAAGTCTATGCCGGTACTTTTCAATCGGCGTAAGGAATCATCAGGGCCTATTTTAAGCGAGATCAACTGGTGGGCAGTTTGTGTTTAAAGGGCGCATTCACTGTATGAACAGTTTCTTGGCGAAAGTAGCTGCATTCACTTTTTTCAGAAATAAGATATTTAGCCAACATTAAGAATTTGTTCTAGATACTATTTAACCTGATCTCAAAGCTCACCAGAACTGTTTTTAAAAGGTCACAAAAAATTCATTTTTTAGCAAAACAAGATGAGTTCAGCAATCTGTTTTGGCAAAACGAGTTAAGTCCAGTATGCTCTATTAATTAGCACAGAATGGGCTTAACTCGTTTTGTCAAAAAACAAAATTTGAACGATTTAAAAAAAATATCTCGGGTGACCCTCGACCTCTTTTCCGCCTCGACTTTGATCTAGTGCAGTTCTCTCTGATAGAATAAAAATCTTATTTTTGAAAAAAATGAGCTTTTTCGAATATAGTGGAAGCTTCGACCTTCCCTGCCAGACCCGTGTCCCGGACTATGGTTGTCCGATATATCCTGGTTATGAGTAAATTCATATCTTATACGGCAGTTTCGAATAATAATGTTTTTAGCAATATGTAATACGCGGATGCAAATAGTGTCAATTAATAAGGGTCAGAAGTCTTAAATAAAAGAGTCTGTGAGCGTCATTTAAAATAAGAGTTCCGTGCTATTGAGTTTGAGTTAAGAGAGCTGATTTCGTTTTACCATTACTGTCTGTGATGGTTGTGACACGGTACTTATGTACATATATCAAACTAAAAGTTTCAATGGCTACGACTTCTACAGAATTGGTGACACAGAATTACCAAATAGTACATACAATGTGCGTACAGGACACTGTATAAGAAAAAAACTCGAAAAATTTATCTCTACAGCTTCGATGCTTCAAAAACTTTGTGCAAGGACCAGATAACAAGAAAAACGCCAAGATACTCTAATTATAATTAAGAAGTAAACCATAAATCGGCGTCCTGTGCCCAGGCAACTAAAATGGATTGTTTTTTAAAATCCTGAGCTAGGCAAGTGCTAATGCTAATTTATAACATATACATGGCCCTTTGACTTGCCACGAGGTCGCCCTCCCTTTCCCTTGAACTGATATTGCTACTCTCGCCGTTGCGTTGAGGCACTTCGACTCTCGGAATTTGAGGTCAACTTTCGAGCTTAAGGTTCCCTAAAAGAGACCAGAATAACAGTCGAGTAGTTGTCGGCCACTCACTTCAAACTTTTGAGTCACCGATTCAATGTGTTTGAAATTTTTACTAAGGGTAAACGAGCATACGCGTGCCCTCTTCCTTGGCGTCACCTGTGTAAACTGGTCACCCGTGTAAACTGGTCACCCGTGTAAACTGGTCACCCGTGTAAACTGGTCACCCGTGTAAACT